>OY747705.1:32297797-32597797 GCA_963556495.2 Valencia hispanica
ACCACAGGAGATGCGAACCTGGGATGAGACTTGAACATGTGTCGGGTCCACCAATTTATTTCTGCCTGAGGAACTTCAGCAGTGCCAAGCTGGTCTAATCACATATTATTGTTGTGTTAGAATCACATGGGGTGAATTTACCCTTTTCGTTTTAAGTGATATCTTAAGAACATGATCTCGTTTTTTTCAGTAATGTTCGTATGGTTTCATACAACTACGACAGGTGATTCTTTTTTGATGGTTTTGCTTTAATTTTTCTAGTAAATGCAGACACTATGTCTTGGATAACAGTCATGAATACAATACACTCGCACTAACATGACTATGGGTAAGATAATTATCCCAATTGATATTGTATACCGCCTGTTTTCAAATTTGGATTCTCCCTCCTTGGTACTCTCATCTGCTCTGATATTGTTTTAATAGCACAAGAAAATTTATTTTTGGGTAGCTTTCTTGAAAACAGAATGAAGTTATGGTCTGAGAGACCTGTGATCATATTAAACACCTTTTGAATTCTCTCACACTTATTGAAAAAAGACAAGATCTAAGCATGTTTCAGAGGAAGTAGTCAGTCTAGTAGGACCTTTAATCACTTTGAGTAAAGTTAACATTAGTTAATAGTGATTTTAACTGTCTCCGATTTGATTTGTCAAGCCAGTTAATATTTAGATCTCCAAGCAAGATAACTTGATTTTTTTGTATCACATTCCTTAAGTAGAGCCTGAAGCTCTGCATAGAAAGCATTAGAGGCTGATGGAGGTCTAAACATCCCAATCAGCATTATTACCTTTTGTGGAGAGATAGTTTTTTTATGACCTATACATTCAAGGTTGTGTTCACAGAACCATTCTTTTTGCACTTTAAGTGTTCCCTTATATAAAATATTACCCTTCCACCCCGATTTCCCACCAGGTCTTTCCTAAAGATATTGTAGCTTTGTACATGCAGTCCAGCCATCGGTAAGTTTATGTTTAGCCAGTTCTTAGACAAATATACAAAGTTACTTAATAGATAATGAACTTGGTCACACTTGTGCAAAATGCCCCCAAAAAAGGGCAAAGAAGCCAGATTATTAAGTACACAGTTATTCATCCTGCACTAAAGAGCCATGATTTCTTAAACCTTAATAGTGAAACTTGCTAGTGGCTTGCAAGTGGCCAAGATAGGCACTTTGATATTAAAAGCCCAGTCTGATCTTCAGCATTTTTTACTTATTTAATTAATTAATTTTTATTTATTTTTCAAAATGTTCAATATGCACTCTAAAAGAGAGGCTATCGTGCAGATACATGCCCAGGTGATTATTGAATATATCCTCTTGATTTGGTCTCCTTCCAGGGTTGAACTTGCAACATTGACATTTGGGTGTGATTTCAAGAAAATAACATTGATTAATTTACTTGAAATCAAAAACCAACTTGGAACCTTAAAATTATGGCTGCAGCAGCTGAAAGCAATTTGGTGTGCGTCAATAGTCAATTGTTAGAAGGATTGTGTCATCTGCATAAAGGTGCACTTTAGTCATAGATATATTTCCTCAGTGTTATTACTGAAAATGAACAGATAAACGTTTGAAATTGAGACTTGTACCCTTTAAAATCTACAGAAAATAGACTCAAGTCTATCTTTGAAAAACACTTATAACTGAAAAATTAACTTCTAAACCAGTTTAAAGCCCCATCACCAAAATATCTTGGATACATTAACAAACACATACTCAAGCTTTATCAAATTTTTAAAAAACATATGATTTAGATGGCATCACTTTATCAAATTATTTTGCTTAGATTGATAAACTGCAAAGAATAAGGGTGCCTTCACACCTGACAGTCCAGTATACTTAGTTCGTTTGGGGACAAAAAATTGCAACATTGTTGCTTTTTTAGCTGGTGCGGTTTGCTTTCAATCTGCTCTTTTTCAAATGAACCAAAGCTTTTGAGCAACATGTTTACCTTCTCACCTGTGGTCACGCTGCACTAAGAAGCACTGAACACAGGGGCATTTCCTGTTCCGTGAAATGTAAACAAACATGGAGGGGCATTCGATTTTAGAAGTCTTTGGATTGCTTTGTTGTCTTTGGCAAATGTGCCAGACAAATAAGTTGAAGCAATGGACTCGGCATGAGAGGGGAATGAAGCAGAGTTGTTGTTGCATGGTTGTTTTGATTTTATATACCCACAATGGGCAAGGCAAGACAATTTTAATTGTATAGCACACTTTCAACAAGGCATATATAGTAAAAACAGCAATAAAGCAAGAAGCATACACAGATCTGTCAAGGTATCACAAAGCATATAACGTAAAAACAGCAAGAAGCATACATAAAACAAAATACATCAAAGCAGTACTCAAAGGCAGCTCTAAACAGATACATTTTTAGTTGTGATTTAAAAGAACTCAGTGTTTCAGCAGCTTTACAGTTTTCTGGAAGTTTGTTCCCTGCACTATAGTCTGTTTCCTGCTTTTGGTGGTGTCCCGGTTTGCTTGGCATACACATATGCAATCAAATCGCATAAGGGTTTATTTCAACTAAATCGAGACGTAGGTTTTTAGGCAGACCTTAGTTCACTTTTTTGGTCCACGTCAGAGTTTGATTGTGCATTCACTCCTCCCCAAATGAACCGGACTTTCAAGGCAAACTAACTAGAGTTTGATTAAAGCTTCATAAACAGGGCTGGTGTGAATGCACCCTAAGAAAAGACTTGGACTGTGATCCTCATCTCTCGGTCTGTGTTTGTCTTCTTGATTAAAACTGGATAAGATGTGGAGATTTCAGACTGCAAAACAGAGTTTTCCTGTTCACATTCTTCTTGGTAGCCAATCCAAATTGTGTCTGTTTTTCTTTCTAGTGAGTTTGGCTCAACAACTTGCTCAGGCCCCAGCTCTAACTTCCTCCTTTATCTGCAGAACTCTGGTTATTAATTTTTTTATTTTTCACTTGCAAGGTGGTCACATCTGCACTGACAGATGCAAACCTTAGCATCAAGCGAATACACAGAACAAAGATTTACAGAAGCTGGACTTTTAGTGAAAATATGGGTCACTTCCTGTTTGTGTCTTAGCCCTCCTGTTGCTGCTCTGGTATTGTCCACTGATTATGAAGAAACAGGAAACGGATGCAGCCTTTTTGACCTTTTCTTTTGGAAGTGTGACTATTGGAGTAATCACAGATTTTAGGTAAGAAAGTGGCATGTGAATTTTCCTGTCTGACTAGTGCCAAGCTGTTTGGTGTCTAAAAAACTGTATATACAAATACTAAAAATAGAAACAGAAAAGTGTTTCAAGACAAATAACAGCTTTCTGTTTAGCTCAGTTACTTCCTTTATGACTAATAATTACAGTTTTATGCTAAGTTTTTTGTCATAGTTTCTTCAAAAAGTTGTTTTATATGGTGATGGCTGTTGGCAGTAACAATTTCTTGTAGCAGTCAGTATTGAAGTGGTTTAATGGGGTCTCTGACTGAAGACACTCTTGTTGTATAAGACTTTGATTAAGAGGATCCTTCTTTGCACAGTTATCTCCAGAGTTTCCGGCGCAGTCTCCAAAAAACAACTAGCCTTCTTTGTCAGCTTGTTTAACCTTAAAGTCACTGACTCTGATGCTACTACCCCAACAGATGATGGCAAAAGAGATTGCCATATATACAACAGACCTAGAGATGATACAAAGCTAGTTTTAGAAAACTTAAGTCTGCTCTGTCCCTTTTTGTAGACAGCTTTATTATTCCATCTCCAGTCCAGTCTGTTGTCCAGGTGAACAACTAGGTATTTATGCTCCTTCAATACCTCAATTTCTTCTCTCCTGATGGAAACAGTGTTTAACTTAACCCTTCTAAAGCGATCTACCAGCTCTCTGTACTCGGCTTCCTGTCCATCTCTGATGCACCTCATAATTCTGTCCGATGTTAAAAGTTGTCAGATGATCTGAAACATTTAGGTTTGACATAAAAAAGCCAAATCAGAAGTCATATGTAAGGGGGCAAGTATTTTTTCAGAGCTATGTATTTGTGGGTCACCACAAAGTCAATTGGTCTTGATGGCAATTCCATTCTTCTTGTCAAGGCACATTCGGGTTTCCTAAGGTTAGTCAAAAACTCTGTGATGGTTTTTAAAAGATTTGCCTGTCCTTTGATGACTCAAATCATCCACGTCCTGCACATATATTAAAGTCTTTTTTTTTGCATAAAGTTGGGGGTAGTTGATAAAGTAATGAAATGTATGAATAAAAAAACCAATTGCTCACTTGCTATAAACATGCAACATTTGTTTCAAGTTTCTTATTCTTCACTAATGGAAAGTTGTTTGGAAAATAAGCTTAAACATTTGGAAAATAAGCTTAAACATTTGAAAAATGAGCTTAAACATGCATTGGAACAATTTATTTGAGCAATTGTCCCATCTTTTGCAATGAATTTCACAAAAGTTTGCAAGCATTCTGACAAAGTTTTCATAATAGTCTTTAATATTCTACTTTGAAAGATAAATGTGTATACAAAATTTAAAGTTTACTTTGTAGGAGGAAGAGGTTTTCTTGTTTAACAGCAACATTTTAAAAAAACTGTTATCATTTAGATAAAAGCCCTTTGCCAAAATGACAAGTAATTTTTGCTTACAGCACTTCCTCAAAATCTCACACTTCCTCTTTTCTTATCTTGGTCTGAAATGTTGATGAAAACTAAACTTAATCACATAAAACTATTTACACATACATTATGTTCTTCACACCTATACATGTACTTAGATATTTAGATACATTACTGTTTGAAAATTCATTATTTAGTTTAATGTAAGTGGCTACTGTTAAAAATAAGATTTATCAATGATATCTGATGAAATTACATTGTAGTGACACACCTTTATTAAATTGCTATTGCAATTACCATCACCCAAAGAGTAAAATTGAAAATAATGGACAATTATATTTGAAATATACACAGAAACATGAGAGGGAACTTTATGCACCACTTTAAAGGCCACAAATTGTAACGAAACATCAACTAAATCAACCCTGCCAAGAAAATGTTGCAACACCGATGCAGGTCTTAACAGGTGGTATGAAGTTACTTTTTATGATTATGAATCACCTCTTTGATTATTGATTGTAAAGTAAATGTGCTAGAAACAGATGGAAATTCACAATTGCTGTGGAAAAGATGTTCCTGTATTTTAAACTTCCTGCTGGATCACACAGGGGTTACTGCAAAGCTAAAAATAGGCAGTTCCAGTCACAGCCATGGAAAGATTACACATCAGTTTCAGCAGAAAATTGAGAAGGCCACTCTGACAGAAAGCGAAGGGGAATTTGCAGAAAATGACTCTTCATCTTCAGGGGGGAAAAGGACACAGAACTGTGCAATGGGAGGATACATGTCCTGCTTGATGCAAAGTTATTTTATGTATTATTGCTTTCGGTAACTTTTTCTCTATGTGAAATGAAAGCTAAAATATGTCACTGTGCTTTCACCAGTGTGTGTTACTGCACAGCAGACTTGTAGCAGCCTGCGAGTCAGCTGGCACCGAATCAAGGCTGTAACAGTGATTACAGACTCCAAAAGTTTTCTCACTGTCAGCAGATTGCTCAGGCAGCCAGTAGCAGTTGATTTGGGTCTCCGCTTGCAAAACTATTCATTTGAATACACTTAAAGCAGCAGCCACAGTGAGGCATTGGAGTTTTTCTGCAGATGCAACAAAAAATCTGGTAAATTATATTTTTCCTGTTTTACATACAGTAACAGTTGAATAAAAACTGTTCACCCCCTTGCATGTTTTATAATTTTTATTGCTTCTACAAATCAATCATGATCAACAAATTTGCCTTTTTTGACAATAAAAAGATGTTAAAAGGAAAAGGGATTCGTTTGCTAAATAAAACAATTAAATAAAAATGTTTAACAAAATAGGTGATTGTATAAATATTCACCCCCTTCAAGTCAGTATTTAGTAAAAGCACCTATGGTTGCAATCATACCATGGAGTCTGTGTGGATAGGTCTCAATCAGGGCAGCACATCTGGACACTACAGTTTTTTTATTCTTCCTTGCAAAAGTGTTCCAGGTCTGTCAGGTTGCGTGGAGATCGGCTGTGAACGGCGCTTTTCAAGTCCTGCCACAAATTGTGTATTGGATTGAGGTCTGGGCTTTAACTGGGCCACTCCACAACATCCACCTTGTTGTCTTCATGTAGTTTTAGCTGGATGCTTTGGGTCGTTGTCTTGCAGGAAAATAAATGTTCTGCCAAGCCGTAGTTCTCTTGCAGATGGAAATACATTTTGTCCAGGATTTCCCTATATCTTGCTGCATTAATTTTACCTTTACAATTCTTCCAGAGTCTGCTGCTGAGAAGCATCCCCACAGCATGATGCTGCCATAGCAGGGCTTCACAGTGGAGATGGTGTGTTTGTGGTGATGTGCAGCGCTTTTTAAGACCCTCAAAGCACTTTACAACTCCATTTTTTATTCATTCACACACTGGTGGAAGCAAGCTATGATTACCTGGGGGAGACTGACAGAAGTGAGGCTGTCATATCTCGCCATCGAAACCTCTGGCCAACACCTAGGCAGGTAGGTGAAGTGTCTTGCCCAAGGACACAATGACATGTAGCAGGTGGAAGCAGGAATTGAACCCACAATTTCTGGGTTGCAGGCCAACAACTCTACCACTGAACTACAGCCGCCCCAAATTGATTGATTTTTAAAAGTAATATAAAGGATACAACATCCAAGGAGGTGAATACTTTTATTGACATTGTACCTTTAATATTTACACCCATATTCTTTGCATTCGATGGATTATACTGTGCTCCATGAGTTGTTTAAAGCTTGGCATATTGTTTTATAGCTTAACTGCTTTGAACTTCACAACTTTTTGTGGTGAGATACAATACAGGCGGACACTACTGATTAAGTGACTGCGGAAGAATTATAATTGGGGGTATTAAAGCAAAAGAGTCTGAACATCTACAATTGCCTTTATTTGGAAAAAAGAACAGGCATCATCTGCCCTCAACTTTTCAGTTTTCTACCACTTTGCATTGATTTGGACATGAAACCACGTAAAATACATTGAAGTTTGTTGTAATTTTACGAAATATGAAGTTCAAGGGTGTGAATACTTTTTACACTATAAACGTTTCCGTACTTTTACTAATCTGCACCTTGTCTATTTGTCTATCAACTTGGAGCTGGGAGAATGTTTCTTTTTGTTTGATCTCTTCTTAAATTTTCCCTTGTTGACTCACCCTCCATCCAAGAAATGATTGCAAGAACAACTTGAGTGAGAACTGAACAGTTGAGCAATGGAAGAAGGAAGCCTGTAGTGAAAGTTTTGCTTCACAGCTGCTCAAAACGTAAATGGAATCAACCGCCGGTGAGAGGAACCAGTAAATGTCAAATTTAATGGACATTATCACTTGCTATCATCTTTTTCTCCACTTCCCAGTTGCCTTTCTGCACAGTCCAAGTTACGATTACTGAAACCCCTCAACATCTGCTCTAAAGTAGTGGGTCAATCTGTGGAGAGTTATTTTAGTGGTTTGTCCTCTCAAACCCTCAGACTGGCAAAGAAGATAATTGTAGTCTCTTCTCATGTCCTTCACAAAGAGTTCCATCGGGCAAGCGATTTAGAGTACCATTAGGCAGAAGGAGTAAATATAAACATCCTTATATTTTTGTATCAGTAGTATTGTGCTATTTGGAGGACTAATTTTTAAAGGTATTCTTTACATTGCACAAAATGGCTTTTTACTGTTACTGCTGTGTATGACTGTGGATACCGTACAGCAAGATAATTTTCCATGTAAATGGATAATAAAATCTTATCTTATCTCTTTGGTATATCCTGTACAGTATGTTACACTCCATTCTGACAGGTTGGGACCTGGACTTTGTAGTGTATCTCTGTAAATATAAAGCATGTAAACTGTTGTCTGAGAGTGAACAATATTATAAATTAATCTATTTCTTTACTAAATCTATAAAAGAATCAACCTAAAAGTGTTTGTAAGCAAGTCTAAACTACATTTCGTTAAAAAAAAAAATTTAAGAGAGTGAAAGTACTGTAAGGTTTTATACAGCAGCGACAACACAAACCGAGAACAATGTCAAATTAAAAGAACTAATGAGATAAACAAGGCAAATGTTTTTTAAAGTACAGAAATGTGTAGTTAAAAGAAGTGATGTTGGTTTGAAGAACTGAGGAAGCACAGCTATATTAATGATAAATATAGTGAACAGACAATAGGTAAACCATAGTCTATAATCCTGATGAGTGTAATTTCTTATTTATTGTTAATGACATGATCGGTTGTTTTGACTCCTTAAGTGGCTATAACTCCAGTCGGCAAACAGACAATTGATTTGTATTCTTAAAAGGTTTATTGAATGGAGAGGAGTGGGAGGAAAACCAGAGGGTCGTCTCGGGAGGAATCAGGAGATGAGGACTGGACTAGGAGAGGAAACAGGTAAGAGGTTAAACACAGTCTGTGGTGGTGTGATATCTTGAAGAGGTGTTGAGGAGGATCTTACTTGTAGTGACGGAGAGAGAGATCTGTAGGGATCCGTGATCTGAGGTTGGCTGGAAGTGGGTGTTTGATATTTACTAATCCTTCTGTTTCTTTCAGATGAGGAGTTTTGAGGAGTTCGGAGGGTGATCCGGAGTGTTGCCAGAAGGTGGTAAGTTTCTCTTTTTATATTGGGTGGTGGTGTCTTCTGGGCGGACAGGCAAGCAGCTAGGTGGAATACGGTGATGAAGGCGAGTATGGAAAGAACGTTACCAGCGGGGAAGCGGTGCAGAGGCTGACCAGGACAGGACTCAGGCTGAAGGAGAATCTTCTGCTTGGATGGTTCCGGGGAATTGTCATAGAAACTTCTGGAGGGAACCACAAAGAAGGCAAAGGGTAAGCACTGGAATACACTTGATCTTGAAAAGATTATAAAGGCTTTCTCAAGTGTGTTTGGCCATATACCACGCTAGAAGCGAGAACCAACTGACGCCAGCCTCCAGGATCCGCTCCCCTTTTAAGCTGGAGAATGATGAGTGGTTAATTGGAACCAGCTGGAGCTTCTGCCTGACACACCCTGCAGAGAAGGTAGGAGGAGAAACAAACACACACCACTCTCCAGCACACAGTCACAGAAACCTAACAGTTAAGGTATATAGGGAATCGGATGATCAAAAAATAGCGGATTCATTTATGGCAGAGGTCGGTGATTCTGCTCCTGGTGGGCTGATGTCCTGCACGTTTTAAATGCATCCAGGCCCGCCCATTCAAGTATCAGCCCGCCCAAGATAGATTACAACGGCCATATAATTCTAACCATGCAAAGTATTGAAACACACACTCCACACTCCAAACCAGTCGGTGGCGGCAATGCACCAATTTGTTTTTTGCTGGCCATTCATCAATACAAATACTAACAATAATAATAAGTGTGCTGTCTTATTTGTTAGGCTAACGTCAGCGGATAATGCTGTTGCGTGTCTCCGCAACCTCACTGACGGAGAAGTATAAACTAGGTTTTAGCCTTTCAGAGTGGCTGCAAGTTCTTGCAGGAAGCTGCTGATAAACCTTTAAAAAAAACTCAGATGCCTTCAAGCAGGAAAGCGTCATGCAAAATAACGACCATTGAGAACTGGAATTTCCCACCTCTAATTTATGGGGTATTAAAAAACAATATGAAGGAGTCCCAGTTCTTGATAATAACAATCGTCATACTTGCAGTAGCTACATTATCATTTTTCTTTGATAAGCAACAGATTCTTCAAATCTTGAGCAATGTTCATAAGAACTAGAAGGGAGGAAATGCTTATCCTTTGCCAAGATTTCCCAAGGATCTCTCACCACCACCGGCTTTGTTGCTCATCGTTAAACTCATAAACATCAGCTGTCCTGCTAAAATATGTAAGGTTGAAAAATACCTGCGGTAGAATGAAATAATCAGTTACCCTCAGGGTGCAGTAAATTTCCCAAGTAGAAGACATGAGCAAACTTTAAACTTGATCTTCTTTTCATGTCATTTCTTAATGTTTCTTCATGTGCTTAAGATTTAGAGCGTGAGAAGTCCGGACCCTCCTGCTTATCCTTGACTCTTTAGTCCTCTTCTTAACCCGAGCTGCTGCTAAGAGTCCTATATTTAGACTCCACACACTTTACCTACGACACACCCTCAGAGCTGGCACACATGCACGCGCACGCACGCACACACACGCACACACACACACAAACGCACATACATTTCCTTGGATTAATAGGGCCTTCGTGTAAAATGATTGGTTACTGAAAACAAAACCACTAAAAGCAGGAGAGGAAAAATGCCTAAATAACACAGGTTGGATGTAATCCCCCATATCAAGATAATGACACAGCCTAGTTCTTTGAAGTAAATATGGGTTTTGGAATTAAAAAAGAAATTACTCAGGTAAACACCGGTTGAAGTACAAAAGTTGGGAAGTACTCCAAAGCTCAAAGCAGTTTAAGGCCATTTCTATGCATATTAACCATTACTTCATTTCATTCTACATTCAAATATAAAGATTATGTACCATTCAGTCTTTTCCCCCAGAATTCTGAATTCAATCTTCCCCAACATGATCATATAAGTTCACCTAAAAATGATCACGGTCCGCTATGGTTCAGTTTTAAAGTCACAGGTTGGGGCATTTTCAGTAAGCTTCCATTAAGAGAAACAAACAAAAAGCTTTCTTTTTATTCATTTAACAACATTTTAATTCTGAAAATATGTAGATTTTTTTTATATCATACAAATTTACTTACGCCTGCTTACTTATGTCATACAAGTTTACTTACTACTAGGCCTGTAGCAATGTGTCGACGACGTCGACGACTCGGTTCTGAAAAATTGTCGATGTCAAATCCGGTAGTCGACGCACCACGCCTACTCGCCACATGCACCTGAGTGACCAAAACAAAGCAGCATGGAGCACGAAACTCCAACCACCTCTCAGGCTCAGCAGCCTGCACTCCCAAGCTCTACATGTCACCAGAACACAACCCGCTGGCCGACGCCCAACCTTATAGGTGTGAGAATACTTTAAACACAGCTATAAGCATCAAGGTATACTGTAGTTATTTGCATTTTTGCAAGATGGAGCTGGTATATCACACCAGCACAACTTCTATGTGGGAACATCTGAAGCGGAGGCATCACATTGTTACTCGTGACGCTGGAGAACAGAAGTAATTAACGTTACTATTGCCGATGTTTGCTAAACTAATTGCTCGTTTGTGTAACGTTAGTAGTGTATTGTGTAACGTGTGCTTGAGCTCTGCTCACTTCGGTGGTGCGAGCTGTTTGTTTTCTGCTAGTAGCTAGTGACTAAACAGCTGTGTTTAGCTAACATTAGTTAGAAATAGCACATAATCCTGGCATGAATGGTAACGGTGGCTAACTTATAGCTAACAGAACACAGCTATCTAGTCACAAGCGTCGGCGTACGGCCAATTGGCATCACCAAAGTGATGAGCTGCTGGTCATTAGAACAGTCGACTATTGGATAAAATAATCCCTGAATAATTGCTTTAAAAATAAGTGTTTACCCCCAGCCCTACTTACTACTCCCTCCTCACCCATGACTGCAGACCTATTATTGGTTCCAATACCATCATTAAGTTCGCAGATGACACTACAGTGATTGATCTCATCAAAGACAATGATGAGTTTTTAAAGTGGTTCGAATGTCAGGAGGCAGAGCTCAGAAGTGTGACAGCTATGGGGAAGAAGCTGTTCCGGTACCTGGTGGTCTTAGTCCACAGGCTCCTGTAGTGCCTCCCAGAGGGCAGGAGGGTGAAGAGTCTGTGTGCTGGGTGACTGGGGTCTTTGATGATTCTCCCTGCCCTTTTCAGACACAGCTTCCTGTAGATGTCCTCTATGGCAGGAAGTGGTGCTCCGGCGATGCGCTGGGCGACTTTCACCACTGTCTGCAACACCTTCCGGTCCGAGGCAGAGCAGCTCCCGTACCAGACTGTGATGCAGTTGGTCAGAATGCTCTTGATGGTAAAAGTTCACCAGGATGTCTGAGGACAGATGGGTCTTCCTCAGAGTCCTCAGGAAGAAGAGGCGCTGGTGAGCCTTCTTGACCAGCTTGGAGCAGCCTGTTGAAGAGTGAAGAGTTGGTGCATGTCTCTGTTACCTTTTTATCTGTACCTGTATAACCTGTCACATATGGATATTTGTAGTTTGTTATAGCCTTTCATATTTTTATTCATATGTAGAACCTCTACATAGCTTGTACATTCACACCAGTCATAGCCTGTATAACCTGTTCATAGTCTGTACATCCACTGCAATTATAGCTTGTATATTCTTAAATGAAGCTCGATTTGGACTTTACCTGACTTTTGTGTTACTAAACTGTGAATGGCCTACAATATGCTTTGCAGGCCATGCACAATAAAACAGGTCATGATGTTTGAAATGTGGTTGCATGGAAAGATGGCTTAAACTTTGTTTGGAATAGTCTACATAGAGTTCTGTATCTTCAATATGCTGAATTGTACAGTGCATATCAGACTGTCAAAAAGTACCGACTACCTTTGAAAGTTAATACCATTATGTAATGTTGTTTTACAGAATTTAAAAAAATATTTTAAAGTAATTTTAGATTGGGTTTAGGTTACAAGGGGTTAATAGGACTTTGTCAAAATCAATAAACTAGTTAAAGAAACAAGTACTGAGTCAGCTAAACTGACATATATCATCACCTTGCAAAAACATCCTGTAACATGAATGGACCTTTGTGTTAAATTTGATCAAAAAGAGCAATCCATTATTGTTCCCTTTCAAACAGGTTTCTGGAGTTCACCACCAGGTTGTTGACTTCAGCTTTAAACACCTCAGAAGGGTCTTTTCCGGAGTCAGTGAGGACAGGAGTAAAAACCGTTGTCAGAATAAGAGTTAGAATCTTCTGCACTCTTTCTTCTGGTTCTCTGGCCTGCAACCCCAAGCTGCGCGGGCGGTAGGCTAGAAATAGCCCAGACACACAGGCCAAGTCAGTGCTAAGCGCCTGTGCAGCCGTCTCCTGCAAGACTTCCTCAGCTGGGCTGCTAATCAGCAGAGACAAAGGAGGATGCAGGAGCCAGACACAGATCAAGCCCTGCAGGGCGGGGTAGGCGACAGGCATGTACTTGTGCAAGTATGTAGGTTTAGTTGTCTTCATGTCTCTGCACCTGTTATGGATGCTTGTGCACATCAAAAGAAGAGAGGGGAGTGGCATTCTTTAACCTTCATCCTGTCATTCTCAAGATGCCTTGATAAACAGATGGAAAATAACTAATACTAACAAAATTGTATGGCTATTTTCTGTTGATATGATTGAAAATCTAGATTTCACTTTATTTTAGAACAAATCCTCAGTCATTTAGTCAGAGTAAAAGGGATCCATACATGCTGCTACACGGTATTTATAAGGGATGCTACGATCAGGTTTTATGCTGCCGATCACCAATACCAATCACATGGGCTTTAAAATTTTCATTTGGTTATGATGAGTGCTACTGGCTACATGATTTGGAAAAAAGGAACCATAAAAATCACCTTAATTTAAAAAAAAAAAAGCATTGTTTTAGTTTTTCAAGACAAAAATAGAAATACCTTGCAGGCACAATGCAGCAACAGTCAAATGTCAACTGAAGAACACTTAAAACAACCTAATATCAGTAACAGAATCTATAACAGATTGAAAGCATTAAGGCTCTTAATAGGCTAAATAATGCAGAAAATCAAATAAATAAAAGGCAGTATATCTCACAACACTGCCTAACTCAAATAATGGCAACGATGGCAATCTGCATCAATCCAGTGAGCTGTTGAACTCAGCATCATTTACTTGCACATCTAAATCGAGCTTTTGGCGATAATCAAGGTAATATCTTAATCAGAATAAGACCCTGTATCCCATTTGCAGGTCACTCAGAAAATCTAATTATTGAATGAAGTGCATTTAACTTTGCGATTTTTGGTGGCGACATGAGCCCTTTTACGTTGGTATTCTTCCGGTTGGCCTATGCGTCACACAAATAGTAAACAAATGCTAGATGCAGTGAAGCAGACGGAGTAAAAGCAGAATATGCACAATGAGTGAAAAGATGGACGACAACAATGCTGCAGCACAGAACATTTCATAAGTATTGTACTGTGGGATTGTGACATGTGTCGTTACCACTGTGTTGTTGTCGTATTAATATTGTTATTCCTGCTTCCGCTGTCTCGTCTCTTCCAGAAATGGCAGTACCCAGGGAATTGCTCGAGTTTACTGGTATCAATCAATCAATCAACTTTATTAATTAAGCACTTTTCATACAATGAAATGCAGTTCAAAGTGCTATACAAAGTTAAAAATTTACCGTACATATATCTCCCCTCCCCTCCCCACCCCCACCCCCATAGACATACACAAGTTAAACATTTATACCCCCCTCCCCCCAACCATATCACCATGCACGTTCCGGACCAACTTGAGTATGACATTAAAATACACAACAAAATGGGCTCTAGAATGGACAATAAAATGGATGCAGGGCCGAGTACAGATAAGCCAGGTTAGAACTGGAAACGCCATCGAGGGAGCCATCTTCACCGGCAGCAGCAGATAACCAGCAGCAGCCGAGGCACCAACCCAGGGCGCTCAAAGGAGGTGGGTCCGGGAACCCACCTCCACTCAAGCACTACCCGGGCTGTCTTGGCGGATGCCATTTACATGCAGAGAAATTCGGCTTTCTAACCACGTTATCTGGGTGCATTAGCTCGATAAGGAGTAGGTCAGTTCAGTTCAACTCCAGCTGAACTAAGGTGTATACATGCATTTCAAAAGTCTGAATTCAGTCGGAATAAGGCAATAATTTTGTTTTTTTCTTACTGCTTGTAAACACGCTGAAAGAGATCAACTGGGGCGAATATACACTGTGGAGTAGAGCTGAAGATCTTTCCCGGGACCCGTCGGGACGGTTCGGGCTCGGGCTTAATTTCTATCATTGTCCACAGGCTCGGGCCGGGCTCGGGTTTTAGCGGTCAGCTGATCATCTCATTAGGGCAAACAAGATGCTAAATGGATGCTGAGGAGGTGAAATGGAGGCTTGGGCTGAATTCTCTCTGGCTCTGGCCCAACTTTTAAGGCCCGATTACAGCTCTACTGTGGAGCATGATTAATGGCACAGGAAAAGGTGAGACTAATTAACTGAGTGTAAAACAGCTGAGAGGGCTGCAGTAAAGTGAGAGTGAAGAGGAAAGAGGTGCTGTCAGTCAAGTTGGATGACAGCTGCAAAATCAAAAGGCTGGATGGATGTGCTGGCTTTGAAAATGCAATAGGTTTTTATCTTCACAATGATTTTGACATTCAGAATCATGATCACATTGATCTGAGCTCAACAGCTTTATCCAGGAAACTCAAAAAGTGTCAGGTTCCATGGGTTTTGCTTTTTTCCTTCCACTTCATTTCCTTCACGTTTGTACCCCAAGCTGCTCTCTTGTTTTGTCCCTCCTGTTTGTGTTTAAACTTAGTTTGTTCCCTCTAGATAGTTTACTAATTTATTTCTTCCTTCTGTTTTTCAGTGTTTCCTTTAGATTCCCTCCTAGACTTCTTATGTTAAGTTTCTAGTTTCTTGAGAGTTTTCTGTCTTCCTAGCCATTCCACCTCTCGTCCCAGCTGTTGATTGTTTCCACCTGCTCTCTCCCTCTCACCTGCATCTGATTCCTCTAATTGGTCATTGCTCTCCTCTCACTTCCTCATTTCCTCCCAAGTATATATTCTGCTCTCATTCTGTCACTACTCGCTGGTCCGTCGTCATTCTTTCCCTGTCTGGTTCCTGATTCCTGCCCAGTTCCTGTTTTTTCCTCATCTCTGCATTTATTGGTTCTCCTAGTTCTGTAAGTTGTTACTCCTTGTTTTTGTTACAATTAAATCATTTAAGTTTTATTTTTGCTGCCTTTGGGTCCTTAATTTGACAAAACATGACAAAAAGAAAGGTAATTCGGAAACTGCTAGAACTTCAAGAGATAGCAATTTACTGATAGTCTGGAGGAGCAGAAAATGCAGTTTTGCAAAATGAAAGTATTTGAAAGAAACATATAAATAGTAGAAGAGTGCTTGGGGAAACAAAACAGTTATTCTGAAAATCGTTTGGATGCCTGTTCATTCTCTTATTGATTTGTCACCAGCAGGTCTTGTAAGAGCGTTGACGGGATGCATGAGGCATCCAGTTGGGATTAATGTGCCAGCCTTGCTTTGATGTTGCCAGTGTCAGAGGTGCATACACATTACTGTGGCTTGTAAGGGTAAATAAAGGTATCCAAAATGTGGAGGCATGCGTAGGACACAGGAATGTGGGGAGACTGTACAGAATAAATCCTGTATATGTGCAGGGCAACACAGGAGTGGTGGCGACATGTTCCCTGGAGTGATGAAATATGCCCTCCTGTTTAGAATCCTAGTGGATGAGTCTTGTTCTGGTGAAAACAGCACAAGAAACAACTTAGGAGTTCTTTTCTTCTCCCTGTCCTAAACAAATAGTTTGAAAGTAGAAGAAATTCAGAAATGTCTTATTTGTAAGTTACTTTCACCTCTATCTGGGTCACTAGTTCAAATGGAAAGATGCTTCCCAGTTACGTAAGTTTACCTGCTGAGACCAGAAACAACTGGGTCCATCCTGCTGGGTCAGATACAGGTCACAAGTTTGTTTTTTTCATTCCCTCAAAGGTCATTAAGGGTTCCTCGAAACAGATAAAAATCACTGTCATGAACCACTATTTTATGTTGTGTTTACACATAAACTGGCAACTTTACAAAAAACACAAAATTGCTTCTTTAGGCTCTTTGTTGCAACAACTTGTCCCAAAACAAATGACTTTTTTTCTTTTTTTTTTTTTTGTTGAAAAAGTTGGAAAGCCCTATACTTTAGCATTTTAAAGAACCTGGACCGGCTGAATTTAACATTACAGATGCTGTAATAAACCGTATCCGTTTCAGCTTGACACAAAACTTGCATCTGGCCCCTCAGTTTTGCTCTCTATAGAAATGAAGAACTAGGAGGAAATAGGGAAATATGGCAAAATATGTAGTAATTACTCTACAAGATGAAAGACAGTCTTGTTAGGTGATAAATCAACATTTTAAATTTTGATTGTGCTCAAGAATGCATGAAATGTGCTTTGAAATGGTTTTGCTCATGCTTTGTGCGGGCAGTATTTAGCTAGTGGAGTAAAATTATTTGTCATAACTGGTGTTGATGCTATGAAATACCATCTGGAAAACCTGTAGAAATCATCCCACACATGTTACCAGTGCTGTGAAGGTATACTTAGGACACACTGGGACACTACTTTTCATCAAATCAAACTTTATTTATAAAGCGCTTTTCATACAAGACATTGCATCACAAAGTGCTTTACAGATTAAAATGACCCTACATAAAACCACGTTCCCATCCCTCCCCCACAGATTTAAAAGCACAGTCACAGTTATATCCCCCTCCCCCCAACCCGACTCCCATGCACTCACAGTTAAAAGCAACAGTAAAAAAGGACAGTGGGCCGAGTGGAGATGAACCATGCAAGGAAACGCCATCAGAGGAGCGATCTGCACCGGCAGCAGCACCTCAACAGCAGCAGCCGAGGCACCGACACAGTCTCCACCTAAGCTCCACCTGGAGAGCACCCAGGCAGCTACAGCCGACCACCGCTCCTGAGGCATTAGTGATGAATTAGTGTTCCCTGAAATTGAACAACGGTGTCTGAGCCATGTCGGATAATACAAAAGAGCTTTCAGGTGTTTAAAGATATCTTGAAATCCTTGGCACACTACTCCAAAAAAATGAAGATTCAGCCTACTTATAATAATAATAATAACAATGGCTTGCATTTATATAGTACTTGTCGAGACCCTCAAAGCAGAATAAATGTGGTAGTATCACGTCTGATGGTCAAGTTTAAGTTACAAAGTTTACTTTCATCTTGTATTTTTCTTCTTTTTTTTGCATGTGGTGTCACAAATCTGTCTCAGTATTTAATTTTACCTTCAAAATGTAGAGAAATAAAGAGTGGGCTAAGGCTTAAGAGAACCTTTAACCAACATGCTAGATGTGATTTCTGATCGTCTCATAACTCCTTAAGATTTCTTGATAGAATAATTGCAGGCCAACTCAGCTGTCAGCTCTCTGCTGCTAAGGTTTATGTCAGTCAGAGTTTTACAGCTCTGTCAAACAGAATATGAGAATGAAATATTAGCTACTCATGAAAACCAGTGAGAACATGCAGAGAAAAACTCTAACAGAAAACTACCATGCATGCATGGCTACAGCGGCAACTCGCTGACAGTTTCCTGTTGCAAAATATAAATCAGAATTACAATTGAGGTTATGTGCAACAAGAATAGAAAGAAACAGATGTCATGTTTTATGGTGTTAAATATATTTTATTGTTATTTGAGACAGTCATGAAAAACCCAGGAGAAAACTTTACTTGGAATTCTATTTGAATTTTCCAATATTTATGTGTAAATATTTAGTCATGTATTTACATGAGATTTGTACATACTGTGCACTTCTTGTTTATTGGAATATGTGATCCTGTTTTTCACCTTCAGTACCTGGTAGTAAGCTTGTGTTTGTTGTATTTTTGTCTGAGTAGCAATATAATGTGTTTGTGTCTTTTATCCTCTGTTGTTTTCCTTTTTTCTTCCGAACTCGAAAGGAGATGTTCCAGCTTAGTTCAAAGCCTCGCAGGCATGAACGACACTTTCACACAGCTGATAATTATCTGCTGGGAATGGCTAGGATTGTATGTGTTCACTCTGCATGCTTTCAAAGCATCTGTTCAGTTTGACTTTTAGCTAAGCACATTATATATTTACTTGTAATATATAGTTAATACAGTATTCAAGTAAACTACTTGGGTAAACTACTTTTCATTCTTTCTTTCTTCCTTTTTTAAGTGCAAAAAAATTTGAATGACTTATTTATTTGTCATAAAGAAAAGGCTCTCAGATGCCCTTTACTTTGGCTCAAAACAGTTGTTTTAGTTATACTCACAGCCAAAAGTGACCCAAAAATGAACCCACCCCCCCCCCCCCCCCCAAGCATGGCAGATGTTTTGACTGATGCGCTAAGTAATAATTGGATTGTTTAGAGTTGCAAGATGCTGCACCGGTTCGGTTTACTATTAAATTTTTATTCACGTTTTAAGAAATGCTACTTACATGTGTACTAAGCTAATAGGCTTTTCCGATTGAAAAGCCCATCTATAACCACATTTACAAACATTAAAGAAGAAACTTTTCAAAATTTTGCACAATTACATAACCAATGTACTATACATATATTCCATGTGCAGCATCCATATTTACATCTGTAAACGCATCGTACTGCTTGCGACATCATGTCTTCTTCTTCAGGGCCACAAACTGCTCACACACGAATCTGATCGTGGTCACATTAAAATCATACAGCAAACAACCTTAGCAACAAAAAAAAATGTGTATCGAGTATTAGGAGTTGACATGTTAATACAATCTTTGTCTCTGAGTCAGCGGTCAGTTGCTACAAATGAAAACAACTATGTGCAAAGCATCGAGGCTGTGTGGACAACCCAGATGCTACCCTTCAATATTCTCAAATCAAATAAGAACCTCACATATCCTGCTCTGCTCCTCCCTTTGTGTCTGTTCATCTCACTCAGCTTTAGTTGTCAACAATTTTTGCAAATTTTTCTTTATCTGTTTGATCGAATGTTTTTATTTCATCAAAAATATCTTGATCTTTGTATATCTTTTTCTCAGTTCCTTATCCTCTAAAATAGTTTGATTTACTTAAGTTATAATTATTTATCTAAGGCAGGGGCATTGGAAAAAACTAGAGCAAGGAGGACAAAGACAGAGCAATGCGGTCACAAACCCATTAATATTTGAACACACACTAAAAGACGCACACTCTGGCTCACAAGGACAGGAAGCGTGATGAATAAACAGGCGTCGCGGCGGATGGCAATGGGGCCACAGCAGACTGCTGCGCAGAGATGTTTTCCTTTATTTGGTGGCTTGTGTTATTCAAACTGGCGTGATGACTGACCTTCCCCCAAATATAGAGACAGGACATTTTCCTTTCTTCTGTTTTCAAAACTCGTCTCAAGAAGTAAACGCTGACCCTCTGCCAAATTTCCTGAGTTACTGTTGCTTTAAAGTCAACTTTCCCCATTAAACTGAACCATGTGGAATAATGTACAGGGTGTTGTGATTTACTTTGAAGAACAACGGAATATGGTGCTAATTATAAAAACAATAAAATATCTAAAGACGGCATGAACATGCACGCCAATGTTTTCACAAATAGAATGTGAAGCGTGGTTTTCACTTTTGCTAGCAGAGTGAAACCAGAAAGAGGAAGAACTCACATGAATGACTAGCTTGAGTGTTTTCACTCCTGACTGCTCTATTGTTAAAGTTGAAGGCCTCTCTTCATACATCTTGAAGTCAAAAATAGTGACCAGGACACAATAAACAGGAAACATGACAGAGGTTTTAGATATGTCATCTGTTTCGAGTGAATGTGTTTGTGTGTTTCTTCAGCTTCCTTCCATCTTTCATTAACCATTCTCTCACATTACTGTTTTCACTTTTTGTAAACAGCATCTCATTATCTCCATGTAGCTATAATGCTGTTAAACAAAGTCAGGACATATCTCATATACCACTGTAAAAAAATGATTTACCCTTAGACGAACTTCTTCTGTTTTGGATGTGCTGTAAGAGATACATGTTTATAATTATCAAATACATTTTAACATCAGACAGACGTGACTTGCTTTAATATAAAATACACCTTCCAATTTTTAATTTGAATTTCAAAGCAACAAAAAAAACTTGATCTGTACTGTCACTGAACTCTTAAGCAAAAACTGGTCTTCACAAAAAGGGTCTAAAAAAGTGTTTCATTACATCCCAATATAATAAAATAAACAATGTGAAGCAAAGTCATTGCAAGGGTTACAAAGGAATTCTGAAAGGTTTCTCGACTCCAGCAGGAGTTAGATGTATTATCCAAAAATGGTGAAAACATGGAAATGCAGTGAAACTTCTCAGGAGTGGTCAGGTCACTTAAATTACTCAGACGGTGTATGACCTCTTGAACAAAGAGCATCTACAGACCTGTAGGCCTCATTTGCCACAATCTAGGTAAGTACAACAATTAGAGACTGAGAAAAAATTAGATTCATGGAGGCCAAAAATTTGGACTTAAATGAGATTGAGATGTTGTAGTACAACCCTAAACAGGTGCTTTATTCACAAAAATTCACCACTGTGGTTGAATAAAAACAATTTAGCAAAGAAGAGAGGGTCAAAAGTCCCCTACAGTGATGCAAAAGACTCATTGTCAGTTAACTATTGATGGTATGTGTTGCTGCCAAAACCAGCTATTAGTTTTTACAAACTCAAGTTTTAGACATTTTAATATGAAAATCTCTTTTTGCTCATACTCATACTCATACTATCTTTGATTTTAGAATTTGTTTTACAATGTAAAACATTTAAGTATGATGAAATTAAAACTAAAAAAAGCAAACGAGCACAAACCCCTCTCATATTCTTTGGACCATCATTGCACAGTCAACAAAGACTTCAGAAAGATGATTAACAGATATCCCAGAGCATTATGGGGAAATGAGTAGGAAATATTTGCCCAAATGCTGAAAAATTTATCATCTTGCAGAACCGCTAAGAGGGAAGTGCAAAAGAACTCTAAAATCATTATATCTCTCTGATATTAATCAGAGTGCAGCGGTGGAATAAACACCTCTCTGATTCTGCCTTTAAAAAGCAATCAAACAAATCATTTGGGTGGAGGTGGGGGTACCAGCCCTCCCTCCTCTGGGCTCCCTGGGTCAGTGCCTTGGCTGCTGCTGTTGATCTGCTGCTCCCGATGTATATGGCTCCCATGATGATGATCCTGGCTCATCTGTACTCAGCCCATTCTGCTTTTGTCTATTGTTGTTTTTATGTGTGTGCATGCATGGGGGGTATAGCTGTGGTGATGTTTTTTACTTTTGGGTTTTGGGAATGGGGGGGGGGGGGGGGTTGTGGGTCATTTTTAATCTGTAAAGCACTTTGAGAAGCTTTGTTGTGGTTTGAAAAGCGCTTTATAAATAAAGTTTGATTTGATGATTTGATTTAAAGATGCAGTGCACCCTAAAAAGCATAAAGCATGGGTGTCCAGCTGCAGTCCTCAAGGGCCGGTGTCCTGCCAGTTTTAGATGTCTCTGCTCCAACACAGCTGATTCAAATGGTCCAACTACCTCTTCAGCATGTCATAAAGTTCTGCAGAGGCCTCCAAATGAACAATCATTTGATAAACTAAAACATGCAGAATAGCATGCCCTGAGGACTGACTTTGGACACCACTGGCATAAAGTGATCAAGGTTATATCCAGGGACTACATTCCTCCATTCAACTTACCTAGGTTGGATTCCTAGCCCTGGGTCATTCACTGCATGCCTTTACATTCTCCCTCTGCCCCTCTACCTCTCCAGATATAATGACTAAAGAACACTATTGCCTTAAAAAAAAAAAACTTTCTTTGTTGCCAATAAAGTGTAAAGGGAGTAAATATTTTTTTTCAAACCCCACTATTTATTGTTTTTTACTTTTCATTATTGCTTCTTTATTTCATCTCCTAAAATTATTAAAATTGTTTTAAAATGTGCTGTCAAAGCTTCCATTACATCAGTATGGATGAGCTCATCCGCCTGAATAATAAATATGTACACAGATGCACAGAAGCACCCATAAGTATGCAAACAAATCCACCCACCGTTGCAGACAAATCATCTCTGTATCATTTAAGTCTTCACACCCTAAAGTACTTATTATAGTAGAAATGTATGACAGTACATGGGTGACAGCAGCTAAAGCAATCATTTAAGGGGTGGGACTTCCCCATGACCTGTCCTCTAGTTTTTGTTGTTATCTACAATTTGAATTTGCTTCTGCATCTGCAACACATGGAAAAAGGTTTCTGACCTACTTTCACTCTGCATATCATCTTGTTCATCTGTCACTACCTTTTGTTTTTCAATGTAAAGAAAGGAGGAAGCAGGGGAGGAATGTAAGTAGTTTGTTAAATGTGTTAAACTGTGAATAAAATTTAAAAGGCTTAATCAAAGCCTAACTTGGATTTGCCAACACAACCGGTGAAGAAATGTGTTGAGCTACTTTATGTAAAAAATTATGAAGTCGTTTCCCAGCTCTGAATTGTAGTCTGCCTAATTTATGAGGACAAAAAATGTTTTATGTTTTTGCCTGATATATCACTGTTTGATATGCTGTTTTCAATTAAATTGCCATGCACGTTTTGTAGAGACTGCAAGAAAGCATTTGGTGAACTCATTTTCAACTTGAAATTAACTATGTCTCCATTTGCATTTGAGTTGCATATTTCTGTTTTTACTCAAGTTTGATCCTCTCATGACATTTCTCTCTTTTGCAGCAGACATTATTTGCATCATGGCTATTTATAATAAGGACATCATTATGCGAGTTGTACAAGACCAGTAGCTACTTTTCTTACTGAGGCACTGGGAACAATAAGCGAGACTTTTAGGAGATAACAGGAAAGTTTCTGTTTTATACTTTTCACCTTTTAATCTCTGTCTGTCTGAGAATGTCTGTTTTGTGAATATTGGCAGCCTTTTGAAAATCTCAGTTTGAGGTAAGAGTCTTCATTTTCCTGGAAATGCACACAGTGGCTGATATTTTAGTAATGCTTGCTACACTAACCATGGTAATT
Organism: Valencia hispanica; assembly: GCA_963556495.2. Taxonomy (NCBI): domain Eukaryota; kingdom Metazoa; phylum Chordata; class Actinopteri; order Cyprinodontiformes; family Valenciidae; genus Valencia; species Valencia hispanica. The sequence continues at coordinate 32,321,583 of OY747705.1, forward strand.
GCTAATATAAGGCTAAATACATTTAAAATGTCAACTCTGTAAACATTTTGTCTTTTATCTGCTTGGTTTTTTGTTTTAGCTTAAGTACTCTCTCATTCACAATATAATGTCAAATATGCTTCTAAGATACATTTTAATTGGCTACAGTAAAAAATATTTCCAGTGGTATTCCATGAATCCTCTTCTATTTTAGCTCTCAGAAAGATCTCTCAATAGGCTAAAAAAAAAAAAAATAGGCTAACCAAACCAATAACTTAGTTTTTTGTAATCTGTTCAGTCAAACATTTTAACCTTTGGTTTAATATTACTGTTTTTTTACTTTGCGGTGTCAATGATTATTGTATATTTTATGTCTGCTGCTAAAACAAGCTAATTTATTAGTTAGAAAATATGTACTTTATTGTAATCTATTCCAACTGGTCTGTTCTAGGTTATAATTGTGGCAAAATCTGACCCATGGTTTGATGAAACTACCAGCACTATAAGGGAAATGGAAGAACTTCAGGCTTCTTTTCAGATTTTAAAGAATTGTAGGCATTATCAGGAAGCCATGAAAGAGGCCTAAAGAAAATATTTGTCAAATATCATTTTGAGGTGGTTCAAAAGGGGAACGGTTACCTGAAGCAGATGCCAGATGGTAAACTCTTTCAAGGGGTAATCAGGCCTCCTCTGGTTTCCAAGTTTGCTGGGAACAGTTACTTACTGGTTTCCAAGTTTGCTGGGAACAGTTACAACTGTGTTTGTGTTCTTCCTCGCAGCTCCTCCACTGACTCCAGTATCTGTCCCTCCTTGCTGTCCCAACCTGCTGAAGTCCTAGCCTTCCAAGCTGCTGAAGCCCTCGCTGTAGTGATAGTGAGATGAAGCCCCATGCAGCATTGAGCCAATTGGTTCAAGGAAGGGTTCATCTCACTGGGCTTCATGTGAACACAAATCCCCCTATTGGCCAGGTACATAATCACAGGCAGCTGTAGCTCTTCGCCGCTTAATGTGTGATGCATTAAAGTTGTACGTCTGCTATGGTTCTTGGGAATGACTGAGTTCCCAAAAAATAATTTCTCTACATAAAATATTACAAATGTGAATAATACAAATATTTTTGAATGTATTCTGTCAGTAAATTATCTCAATGGTAGTATCATGTTATGGCAGGTTGTGTAATGTTTTTGTCACTTGAGACAAAAGGCATGGGCTTAAGCAGAGAAAATGCTTGTGGAACTAGGAAGAGGGCACTGAAAAGGATTGTGTAACTTGGGCAATCATGTACAAAACAGGAGAGACTTTATTCATTTTTATTAAAAAATAGTTTCTCAACAGTTTTAGGTTTAAAGCGAATCCTTTTTTTTTTTAAGACCACCTCACCAGCCTTCGAAGACACTCTTTCACAAGGCACAGAAGATCAGAGCCTAAAGGGATATATATATATATATATATATATATATATATATATATATATATATATATATATATATATATATATATATATATATATATATATATATACTGTTACATGTATATTTGCAGAATCTCATGCAAAGCAAGGTAATGCCTTAGCATGGATGAGGTGTTGTTTGTGTACCCCAACTCCTTTGAACACAACAAACACTTCACCTTTGAATAAAATCAGAAACAGTAAAAATACATTTTATGATAAGCAAATCTAACTTGTCTGGCATAATGTTAGATTGAGCTTACCTTATTGGAGGTTATCAGGTCAAAATGTTCCCACTCAGGGGAAATACTCCTCTTTCTAGCTTCCTCTTGCCGCTCCTTGACTGCCTCCAAGCCTCCTTCCACGTGATCCCGTCATCGCCCTGTCTGTCCACCCTCATGGTCTGTCCATCCACCACCAGTCTCCCCCAGCCTACACAAATAACTGTTTTCACTCCTCCAATCCACCATCTGCCTACCGCCTTCTCACAGGATCCACGTACATTCCCCAGGCCTCTCCAACTCACAGTTAGCTCTCTATCTGATCATTCTGTTATTTCATTATCATCCTCACCTGATCCTAATACTAACCCTCCTTCCAGTTCCAGAGTGTTCAATTCTGGGTGCATCCCAGTCTACAGCTCCAGATCCGTCCTCCTTTAATAAACACCGTTTAAACTGATCTCCCGTTGTAGGTGGGCTGTGTTCGCTCCAGAGTCTCCCAAAAACCATTACGACCATCAGGCTCCTCTCCTGTGGAACCAGCTCCCAGCTTTAGTCCGTGAGGCAGACACTCTGTCTACTTTTAAGGCCAGGCTTAAAACTTTCCTTTTTGATAAAGCCTATAGTTAGAGTGGCTTAGGTTATCCTGAGCTATCTCTGTAGTTGTACTGCTATAGGCTTAGACTGCCGGAGGACAGACTGACCACTTTTCTTCACTCTGCTACTTTTCTCTCATTACTATCCAGTTGCATTATTTGCTGTTATTTAGACTGTTAACTTTGGTATCCTGCTTAGCAGCAATGCCCTGTTGGATGGGCATTGCTGCTAAGCAGGATACAGTCACTGAGCATCCTCCGTGTCCTGTTATCAACTTTTTACTTTAATATAAAAGTACTCTTACATCAGTTCTTTTTTTTCTTTCTGTGTTTCTGCTCTGTCTTCTCAAACCCCCAGACGGTCGTGACAGATGGCCGCTCCTACTGAATCAGGATATGCTGGAGGTTTCTTCCTGTTAAAGGGGAGTTTTCCCTCTCCACTGTCGTTACATGCTTGCTCAGTATGAGACATTGCTGTGATTGAAGTCTGCATCAACGGAGCGCAACTGCCAGTCAATGACTCCATGCAATCTGATGGGATTCCTCACATAGAAAACTAGCTAAACCTTTAAACTCATTGTAATGTTTGTATTGCAATGACTTTCTTGTAAAGTGCCTTGAGATGACATCTGTTGTGATTCGGTGCTGTATAAATAAACTGAATTGAATTTATGACTTTTATTAGTCTGGCATTTTATGTACACCACTTCGGTCAGTTCTGGTTGTTTTGAAGTGCTTTATAAAGTTGGCTGAGAAGGAAAACAGTTTAATGGGTTGATTTACTGAATACAGGCAGCCCAATTTTTAAAGTATAAAGTGCAAATTCAACCACTAGCCCCATTGTTAAAGCTTTTGTATCAGCTAAACTTCAGTTTCTGACTTTCCTTTTTTGAATTCTGTTCATTCAAACACTTGTAACCTGTGACTGCTGATGTTCGGCAAATGCCAACATTAAACAGACAGCTGCTCCCCATTCAACATCTAATAGCTAATTATATGATCTATTTATTACAGGAAATTAGGCCCTATAATAAGAAAAATAAAATATTTGGATTGTGCAAGATATCCCAGTTCCATTGGAAAACAACTGAGATTCTAGAATTCACCACAGCCTTGTTCCACAAATTTTACATTGCACAGTTTAAAATCCCTTAAAATTAAAAAAACACAGCCAGAGATTATTTGTTTTTAATTCTATGCTCCAAACCATCTCTAGCTCTTACATTTAGTACAGTCACCTGCTGGTGAAAAATTCTTTCCCCACAGTTTGAGCTTTTCTTTTTCTGATCTTATCCTATTTTCCTTTTTTCATCTCTGTTCTTTTCAAGTTATAGAGGAATGTGAAAGTCCTGTGAAAGGCTACGGGCAGCTTAGCATTCCAGTCTAGATGTCTGTGTCAAGGGCAACAGGTTGGACAGACTGGTGGAGGCTGGTGACAGATGGGAACAAGACCCAGCCCAATGAACCTTTGTCTCCACAACCTTTAAACCCCCTGGTCAGCTCAGTCTGACACTATAAATGATGTGTTTCAGTTGTCAGACTTGGCCTGAAAAATATGTTTTTCTTGCTGTGAACTTTCACATATAAAACAACTAACAATAAAATTGGGAACAAACTAGATAATAAATGAAAGTAGGGATGTAAGAAGATCCATACAATGAGATCTCTAAATATTTCTTATCTAGTTTTGTCACCATGCGACTTGTTCTGAACCATGAAAACATTGTGATAAATGCTTGCAAGGAAGGAATTTACAATGGTTTTCAGCAGCGGATTATGTTGGATTGAGGATGTCAGACTTGTTGTGGGCTAACTACTTTATTGAAAAAACATTACCTGGACCCTTGTGGATGTAAAAAGACCATTTTTGTTCGAGATGGCACCAATATGAGGCTACAAGTGGTAGTTTGGCAAAAGTGCTTGCTGTGTCTACAGTTATGAATGTATCCTTGATTGGCATACATCTTTGAAAGCTCAAGACTCTTAGCTTTCCAAATATGTATATGTACATTAAAGGGGTGTCCAGACAAAAGGCAGATTTGACCCGGAAGTATGCAACATCTGGCCCGCGGAACATAGAAATGCTAAAGTAGGGTTAAATCGGCTCACAGAAGCATTCAGATTTTTCTTTTTCAATTTAGTTTATTTATTTAGCGCTGATTTACAACAGATGTCATCTCAAGGCACTTTACAAATAATTTAATTCATTCATTCATTTCCCTATGGGATCAATAAAGTATTTTTGAATTTGAAGAAAAGTCATTTCCACTCCATCATACAAACATTCCAATCAGTTTAAAGTTTTATTTACTTTCCTATTTAAGGGATCCCAGCATGGACTGCACAGTGGCACAGTTGGCAGCACTGTTGCCTTTCAGGTTCAAGTCCCGGCCTGGGGTCTTTCTACATGGAGTTTGCATGTTCTCCCTGTGCATGCGTGGGTTCTCTCCAGGTACTCTGACTTCTTTCCACAGTCCAAAAACATGACTGTTGGAGAGAGGCACCAGCCCCTCCGCAACCTTGCATTGGATGGACGGGTACAGATAATGGATGGATGGATGGATGGATGCATGGAATCCCAGCATATTAAAAAACCCTTCATCACTTTTAAACTTCTTTATTTTTGGTTGTCTGTAAAAAACAATACAGACTGTTTGAGTAATCTGCATGCACTGTGAGAATAGAGTGTTTTCATTGTCGTCATTAAACTCCCAAAATCACGGCCATACTGGAGATACTTGCAATCTCTTTTGGAAGTTATTAAAGGGTGTGTTTCTTCAGAACATTTCAAAAGTCCACTTGAGGCAACTTAAGTAAGTCAATACATTCTACAAATCCAGTCAACAAGAGAGCTGAATTCTTGATTAAGAAGTAGTTCAGTGATTTTGCACAATTTTTCCAGATTTACACAGAAACAAGATCACAAAGATATCCCAAAGTACACAGACTGACACACAGGGGAACAGTCTTCTTTAATCACAGGAATCCTGACTGGGAGCATTCCTGTCAAACAGTGTTAGCACCATTTGCTTATTAGAGCAAAATATGGTTTCTTTCAATGTAATTTTCATAAGCTGAATGATTACAGAGCTTATTTTCTGTATCCAGTCCAATGTGCTGCATTTTGTCTGCTTTCCCATATCCAACAGACAGTGAAGCGTGTAACTTTATTGAAGGAGCTGTCTGATATCTTTAAACTCTACTCCAGATGTTTTATGGACTTTTAACACAGACTGTTTTCTGCTGCAGTGAAAATGACTCAATGTCATGCAAACACAAGATTTTTTATGTTGTTTTTCAAAGGCCTAGATGATGTGAAAACTTTTTCCTAACCTTAAACATCACTGGTGCCTCTGTTCACATGACGAACCACCCTTGCAGGTTTTATTGCAACATCACTGCAGATGAGGCTCTTTTCAGACCTGCTCTGATTACTCGCTGCACCTGAAAATCTTCTTTGCTGTGTCATTCTTAGATAATTGTTGACTCTTTGTTGTGAACTCAGTGACTAGCTGAAAAATACAGATGACAAATATCTACACAGAACACAGCGGGTAAAAAAAAAAGAGTTAAACAAGTCGATGTGTTTCGTCAGTTTAAACATTTCTAATGGGATCATTGATATGAAATTTGCAACAGACGCAACAACCCAACTAATCCACACATACAAAGAAAAGAAAGCAAATGAGTCCACAAATGATTAATTATTAAAGTCATGAGTCAAATTCTGATTGACACAGGGAAAAAGTAATGATCAAATGAAGAACAGGATGTGTGAAAAGGCATGGAATATCAAGAACCCTGCTGAAATCCGTCCGTCTTTAGAAAGTATTCCTGCTGCTATGTGCAAATCAATATAAGATAGTTTAATATTAACTGATAGCTTATGAAAAGGTTTCCTATTACAAAAATATGTAACAGAGTGGTATGATTTGTAAAAGCAAATAGACCTTGATTAAAAGTCCTGCTGTTGCAAAACATTCTTATGGTAATGGCTGTTGCTACAATGCTCAGATAAGTGTCGTTGGAGACATAATAAACCAGAACTGGAAAGAATATGATTTATCATAAACCATCCCTGGCAATGTGCCCCTCTCTAAATCTTTGACAGAGAACTCAAAGGAATAATCTAAAGATTTTTTTTCCAGAACCAAGAAGCACTCATAAAGAACTTCAGTTGGACCTCGAAGTAGCAGGCATAGTTTTCCCCCTGAAAATAGTAAGTAATACATTCAACCACAATGGCCTTGTTTTCAACAAGATTTTACTGAAATAGTTCAAAATCCATCTCAGGTAGGGTAAATACATAAATATCACAACAGAGCCTAAAACAAGATCCTAAAGGAACTGCACAAAAAATCAATTATTATCTGGCTCAAAAAGATTCTTAAACTAAAAAAGCACTCAGAGAGCACCTACCTCCGCCAGGGCCACTCATTCCCCCTCATGGCCATGTTGTTATCTAATTCTGACTTTCGGTACTTTTCCAATAAAATGTCTGGTAGTGAGACCCATGGCTGTGTCCGTGCTTTCGCTGTGCTTTTCCAGCAGAGAGGGGAGGTTTTGCGTATGTGTGATTAATTTGCTGTGCATATGCTCCAACCATTGCAGGGCTGCTGCGCGAGCTCAGCCGTCTGCGAGCTCTCTGAGACTGGAGAGGTGTCCATGATAGCACCGCGGGTCAGTGGGTGGATACACACTTCATGTCAGATCCACCCCAAAATTTTACCATTGCCGACATTTCCCGATCCGTCCATTACTGTTTGAGTTGTGTTGGTAACAGACAGACAAACAAACAAACAAACAGACAGATGGGCACGAAAACATTGCCTCCTGGGGGAGGTCAAAGAATTGAAACTCGAATCAGAAAAATAAATCATGAAATTGTAACAAAATTGTCTGTACCAAAACTGGTGCAACACTGCTGAAACACTGTTGTTTTGTTTTTGGGGGGAAAAGGTAAACTCCCGCTGCAACAGCATTGTGTTAGTTTGTTTTTGTCTGTGTCTGCGTTCAGAAGTATTTGCCTATGTGAGACAGGGACTGTGCAAGGTTGTTTGTGCGTCGTCTGATATTTTGTGTCTGTGTTTGTGTGTTTCCAGGAGGAGGAAAGAGGGGGCAGTTTGCAACAAGGGGCCACAGAATGAAATGAAGGAAACGGGAAGGAAATGACAAACGCTTGTTCTATGAGGCTGCAAACTGCCGCTCTCTCTTCACCGTCTTGTGTGGAAACTTCAACTCACAAATACATACATTTTGTGTTGTTGTCAACTTTTTTTTTTTTAATCAACACAGTCTGAGACACTGAATGAATAATACTATCTGATATTAAGGAAAACAAAGAAGAAACATGAGGGGAGGAAGCAGAACTAAAATAGAGACTGAGGAACAGATCAGCAGTTGAAGAAGGAAGAGGATACAGGAAATGTTAAGTGGAGATTGGCTTTTGTCACCAATGGTATGCTGCAAAACAAGTATAGTTTCTTTAATTCAGAAATCATTTTGCCATTCACCCCCACATAAACACCCATCAAAACCATTTGTAAGCTTGTTTTTAATTAGCAATATCTCAGCACAACTGGTTCAGTGAAATGATCAGAGCACATTTAACAGCTTAACTAAGGCCAAATAAACAATTTATCCACAAACTTCAGAGCGTGTAAGTGTAGGAAGTGAGTTATTCCACACTAATAACCCAAAGATCAGCAAAAACACAATGACAGCAAAAACAATGTGGATCAGATACAGCCTTGGCATATTAGCTATTGTTTGCTTTAACGAGCCAGTAACACCCGATCAGTGGCACTGAAGATTTATATCACAGAGTCTTTAGATCAAGTCTTCCCTGATTCAACAGAACTTCTCTTTGACAATGCATGATTCATCCAAAAGTGCAGCTGAAAAACAAGAAAGGAATGCAACGGGAAGGTGAAAGGTCACTGTAAGAATGTCATTAGTTATTATTACCAACTCTTACATGAATGTGCATAGCTTTGTGCATGTAGAAGCTCGCAATCGCAAATTCAACAATGCTGTTTGATGTAGATTTTCTCACACTTCAGAGAGAATTTTTCTCCTCATTCCTGCATAAAGGAAGACAACCACATATTCCCTCTGTATATTTCAGGTGTAAAGCTTCTCATGTGCTCATGGTTGGCAGCGCCTAATTAAGTTAAATTTTGTTTGTGTGCCTAAAAATATACATTTTCTGAAACAATCACAGTATGATTTGCACCAGAAAAGTGGCTTCAAATGAAACTCACGATCAGCAAACCTAAACTCTCAAGGCAAGGCAAGGCAATTTTATTAGTATAGCACACTTTCAACAACAAGGTAACTCAAGGTGCTTTACATGATTAAGTGGTAAAATAAAAATAGCAGTAAAACACAGGCAAAGCATGTAAAGTAAAAACAGCAATAAAGCACGAAGCATACACAAAACATATGATAGATGAAAACATTACTCAAAGGCAGCTCTAAGCAGATACGTTTTTTGTTGTGATTTAAAAGAACTCAGTGTTTCAGCAGCTTTGCAGTTGTCTGGAAGTTTGGAGCATAAAAACTGAAAGCTGTTTCTCCATGTTTGGTTCTAATTCTAGGGGTGATTAATAGACTGGAAGTCGAGGATCTGAGTCGTCTGGGGGGTTGGTATAGTAACAGTAGACATTCAACATACTTTGGTGCTAAACCATTCAATGATTTATAAACTAGTAAAAGTATTTTGAAGTCTATTCTCTGAGCTACATGGAGCCAGTGTAAGGAGTTTAGAACTGGGGTGATGTGCTCTACTTTTCTGGTTCTAGTGAGGACACGAGCAGCAGCTTTCTGGGTCAGCTGAAGCTGTCTAATGTCTCGTTTCCACTGAGCGGTCCGGTCCGGCTTGGTCCGGTCCGCCTTTTTGTCTGTTTTCATTGTATAGCATACAGCAGGCCTGTCCTGGTCCATTAATAGTCCCCTTTCAGGTGTAGGTCCACAGGACAATGGTCAGATACTGTTAGGGCAGAGCTACTGGCGTCACATAACACAGTACTTTGATTGGGTGAACTCATAAACACTGCAGTTATTTTAAATGTCACCCCCACGACAACTTTACACACCGGTCTTCTGTTCTGCATGGAGCCTTTTATTAAACACAGCGGTTGTATTTGTGTAAAGAAATAAACAAAGAGCAAGAAAGACAACCATGAGCTGCTGGATGGACTCCATTGTTATTTTTTCCTCCTCTTCTGTGTTTTTCGCGCGTCACCCACTTCCTCGTCCCTCCAGTATGACGCCATGCAAGGGTTCAGGGTAAACCCTGCCTGCTCAAGGAGAGTTCAGTAGGCAGTGCAAACGCTCTAATGAAAAGTCAGAATTACTCAATAGTGGACTGGACTGGACCGAGCCGCATCGTTCCGCTCAGTGGAAACAAGGCTTAATTGACTTTTTAGGCAGACCTGAGAGAACACTGTTGCAGTAATAAATCTGACTAAAGATTAACGCATGGATGAGTTTTTCGAGGTCCTGTTGCGACATCAGTCCTTTAATCCTAGAAATGTTTTTCAGGTGATAGAAGGCTGACCTTGTAATTGCCTTTATGTGACCCTGGAGGTTCAAGTCTGAGTCCATTACTAGACCTAGATTTCGGGCCTGATTGGTAGTTTCTAGCTGTATTAACTGAAGCTGTGTGCTGACTCTTGATCGTTAGGTCCAAAAATAATTGCTTCTGTTTTGTTTCTGTTCAGCTGGAGAAAGTTATGGCACATCCATCCATTGATTTGCTCGATGTATTAACTTAGGGTTTGGATGGATTCAAAGTCACCTGGTGACATCGTAATGTAGAGCTGAGTATCATCTGCATAGTTACAGTTGCTAATCTTATTGGTTGTTATAATCTGGGCCAGTGTGAGCATGTAGATATTAATTAAGAGGGGCCCCAGGATGGAGCCCTGGGGCACCCCACATGTGATGTCTGTTCATTCTCATGAAAAGTTTCCTATTGAAACAAAGAAGTCCCTGTTTTTTAGGTAAGACTCAAACCAGCCAAGTACTGTACCAAAGAGTCCGACCCAGCTCTCCAGTTGGTCCAATATATCATGATCAACAGTGTCAAATGCTGCCCTGAATCAGAATCAGAATCAGAAAGGGTTTATTGCCAAATGTAAGGCAGGTTTACAACAATAGGAAATTGTTGCGGTACTTTGTGCAAACATACGAGAACAAAAAGACAAACACTTAAATAAAAATAGAAATATAATATGCTAAACAGATTGATATATACATGAGTGCAGATAACGATCGGTGCAAATCAGACAGGTGCAAAAAACCACAATATGGGTCATGTAACTGAAACAGAGCGGGTGGTGGGAACAGTCTTAGGGTTATTGTTCATGAGTCCAACAGCAGAGGGGAAGAAACTGTTGTTCCGAGGTCTAACTGAGGTCCAACAGAACCAGCACTCAAAGCGTTTTTAGATTCAACATTGGAGAAGATCAATTTTCAAGTCTTAGCAGAGGTTCTTAATTGTTTTTACCTGTATTTCTGTGCTTTGGCTGGACCATTTTAATACATTAATATGCTTTAATCTAAAGCATTTGAAAATAATTATGATAATAAAAAATTCAGTCTCATGTCTGATGTGGTCTCTAACAGTTTTGTTTTTTTTAGCAGCACCCTGTATTTCCCACAAAGTAGATTTTTATTTGTGCAATATTGCTCGTTGCCCAGGGTGCCACTGTGTTAGGGATACATGTGTTAAAAAAGAAAATAAAACTCTACTCAAACATGTTTTTAATTGTAAAACAGACAGCCTGTGGATAGTGGGTCCCACTTATGTTGTGTTATGTACAGAGAGCAAGAAAAAATGACTCGACAGTGAGCAGAGATTCTTGATTCACAGTTTAACATTCACATGGTCTCGATCCTGTTTTCTTTTACCTCAAAACAGATCTTTTTTTAATGCCTTTTTGGCATCAGGAGTTTTTCAGCATGAAAACCACAATATACAGGTCCTTCTCAAAAAATTTGCATATTGTGATAAAGTTAATTCTTTTCCATAATGTAATGATAAAAATTAAACTTTCATATATTTTAGATTCATTGCACACCAACTGAAATATTTCAGGTCTTTTATTGTTTTAAAACTGATGATTTTGGCATACAGCTCATGAAAACCCAAAATTCCTATCTCAAAAAATTAGCATATCATGAAAAGGTTCTCTAAACGAGCTATTAACCTAATCATCTGAATCAACTAATTAACTCTAAACACCTGCAAAAGATTCCTGAGGCTTTTAAAAACTCCCAGCCTGGTTCATTACCCAAAACCGCAATCATGGGTAAGACTGCCGACCTGACTGCTGCCCATAAGGCCATCATTGACACCCTCAAGCAAGAGGGTAAGACACAGAAAGAAACTCTGAACGAATAGGCTGTTCCCAGAGTGCTGTATCAAGGCACCTCAGTGGGAAGTCTGTGGGAAGGAAAAAGTGTGGCAGAAAATGCTGCACAACGAGAAGCGGTGACCGGACCCTGAGGAAGATTGTGGAGAAGGACCAATTCCAGACCTTGGGGGACCTGCGGAAGTAGTGGACTGAGTCTGGAGTAGAAACATCCAGAGCCACCGTGCACAGGCGTGTGCAGGAAATGGGCTACAGGTGCCGCATTCCCCAGGTCAAGCCATTTTTGAACCAGAAACAGCGGCAGAAGCGCCTGACCTGGGCTACAGAGAAGCAGCACTGGACTGTTGCTCAGTGGTCCAAAGTACTTTTTTCGGATGAAAGCAAATTTTGCATGTCATTCGGAAATCAAGGTGCCAGAGTCTGGAGGAAGACTGTGGAGAAGGAAATGCCAAAATGCCTGAAGTCCAGTGTCAAGTACCCACAGTCAGTGATGGTCTGGGGCGCCATGTCAGCTGCTGGTGTTGGTCCACTGTGTTTTATCAAGGGCAGGGTCAATGCAGCTAGCTATCAGGAGATTTTGGAGCACTTCATGCTTGCATCTGCTGAAAAGCTTTATGGAGATGAAGATTTCATTTTTCAGCACGACCTGGCACCTGCTCACCGTGCCAAAACCACTGGTAAATGGTTTACTGACCATGGTATTACTTTGCTCAATTGGCCTGCCAACTCTCCTGACCTGAACCCCATAGAGAATCTGTGGGATATTGTGAAGAGGAAGTTGAGAGACACAAGACCCAACACTCTGGATGAGCTTAAGGCCGCTATCGAAGCATCCTGGGCGTCCATAACACCTCAGCAGTGCCACAGGCTGATTGCCTCCATGCCACGCCGCATTGAAGCAGTCATTTCTGCAAAAGGATTCCCGACCAAGTATTGAGTGCATAACTGTACATAATTATTTGAAGATTGACTTTTTTTATATTAAAAACACTTTTTTTTTATTGTTCGGATGAAATATGCTAATTTTTTGAGATAGGAATTTTGGGTTTTCATGAGCTGTATGCCAAAATCATCCGTTTTAAAACAATAAAAGACCTGAAATATTTCAGTTGGTGTGCAATGAATCTAAAATATATGAAAGTTTAATTTTTATCATTACATTATGGAAAAGAATGAACTTTATCACAATATGCAAATTTTTTGAGAAGGACCTGTATATAGACAGGTTAAACCTGGCCTTGATTGGTCTACACTGATTCTTTAAGGTATTGGTTTTACTCTTAGGCCATAAGGTGTACTTATTGTGAATCATGGCATCTCTGTATGTATTCCATCACAGAAGTGTGAAATCCAGTTCCTGTTCATGTTTCACAGACATTAAATGCACTTTTTACGTATACGATTACTCGATTTTGTAAAAGTAGTAGCTGCTACGCTCCAAATCCGCGCATACCGCCAAGTTGGACAGTTTTTGCTAAATGCGGCCACCAGATAGGTCTAAAACAATCATGTGTCAGACGTCTTACTACTTTCTCATTCCGTTCAAAACAAACTAGTCCCTAATTAAAACATCAATCGTAAAAAAACTGCACTTTTACGAAAGGAGAACTTTTATTTTTGAACTCAGTAGAAATATATTTTTTATATAAAGCAAACAGTACATAGATGCCAGAGGTCGTAACGAGATACATTTTCTAAACACTTTTTCGAGGTTCACCTTATGGCCTATCTATATGTTTTAAAAAAAAGGAGGGGTGTAGCAGGAGCTTTGCTGGGGTATCATTCATCTATGAATCCCCATTGTCTCCACACATAATGCTTTACATGGACAGTACACCAAAAAGCTCAGTTTTGGTCTAGTCCGATTAGACAAATCCATTTATATGTTAACTGTGTCCCCTATATGGTACCAAAAACTAGTTGGATTCCCATTAATTTTTTTTATGTGCTTAGTGAACATGAGAGCGTTTATTTTTTTCTGTTCCAAAATTCCCTGGAAAAGTTTACTAATTTCCTTGTTTCATTTGTTTTTCCATCCAAAAGCATTATGATGTATGAGAAGTGAAAATACCTTAATTATTTTGCATGACTAATCATTTACGCATAAAAAGATCCTTCAACACATTACACGTCATCTATAATTAAGGCTTAGATAAATGTGGTTTCGTAACTGCACACATTTTTTTCATTTGAAAAATGCTCATTGGGTACATTCAGCCACTGGCCCAATGGCACTTCTTCATGCTAAATCCTGTCTCTGATATCCAGCTGGTTTATAGCGGTAAAGGAAACTTTGTAACCCCCGGTAACAACCAAGCAAAGTCCACCCATTTCATTAAAACTTGCTGCTCTAAGCACATGATGTAAGGTGGCTCTTTGCAGGAAAACCTCCTGCTAAATAGGAACCGAAGAGGATTTTATTTTCTTATGAACTGCAGCTGCGGACAAAATGAAGCACTTTGTAGATGGAATAACAAATTGCAAAGACCCCGAAGGACATATACATATCTGTGAGAATGTGTGGAAACTTTGCTACTGTCAGCTGCAATAAAGTCTGTGAAACATCAATTAAATCATGCACTGCCACTTTAAGGCTGACCTCTAGATAAGGTAGCAGATTAAGTGGGGACAGCAGCAACCAAGCACAATGTGTGCTTCGTCAAACTGTGTGGGCCTCATGCGACCTGATGATATGTTAACTACATGGAGGTAACATTGTGTGGGGGTTGGGTGGTCAGGGTGAGATTACAGTCTGTACGAGGAAGGCCGGCAAGGTTGCTCTCTTGTCTGCTGCCGCTCATGGTCTGCGTCTTAAGAGGCTTTAACAGGCTTGGAAGAGATGAGCTGCCATCTGGCTAAATCCTGAACAGCTAGTCACATATGCTTGGTGGAAATATGTTGACATCACCTATGTGGTGTGATGCTTCCTGAAGCTCTTTCATCTGTTGCATATATGAAAGACTTCTCTGTCATTTAAAATATCTTTACCTGTCAAAAACCTGCACCCAATATGCCACTCATTCAATGAGTAAATCATCTGTTTTCCTTGTTAATCCTCAGAGAAGATCACAGTGATTCATATGATTTGAGTTTAAAATCAATCATCCGTAACAATAACTCTATTTTGTTTACACTTGCAGGGAGATGGATGGTTTAAGCTGACATCCCGCAGCCAAGATAAACAATGCTGAAGGCTGTAGATAATGGAAACAGGGTGAATGGGTCAGAGAGAACCAGCAACCATCGCCTGAAAAGAACGTGACTCTGAACCGAAAGTGCAGTCACTTAAAAGGACATTAGCTCACATCTTTAGCTAAATTTTTTGACGTAGAAGCTTCAGTAACTCTCATTTAGAATTGGTAAAGTCTGCCACAATTGTGAAGTGAGAGAGGTTTCCAAAGTTTTTCAAAACCAAAATCTACAAATTGTGCATTTTATTTTTTGTATTCACAATTGAAGTTTAACCAAATATTCTAAATTTGAGGCAGGACACTGGAATCCAGCAACCAAACTTGAGCAGGGAAACGGTTTCCCTGAAGGAAAGACAACAAAGGGGTGAGCATAAGAACTTTTAGAAACGTAGAGATGAAGGTAGAGAGAAGAAGTAGGACTGATTACCACTCATCTGAGCAAAACAATCTGGCATCTGCCTCCGGGAGCCACTCCTCTTTAAGCTCCTCCTGATGAACCATGACAAGCTCCAGCTCCAGAAACTGCACCAGCCAGTCACACCCTGTAATGTTTCACTGTGCATTTGGTGTGTTTAGGGTGGTGTACAGTGTTAGTTTTCTGCCGGAAAGAAAAGGTATGATTTTAGCTTCCCAGAGCCCCTTCTCCCATGTCAGCTGGGTCAACGGCATACACTTACATGGCAGACTGCAAACAAGACTTGTTATGGGTTATGCCAGATGGAAGCCCACGTCTTGGCAGGTTTGCGGTTGTTGCCATAGTCGTCCCATTTTCAGATGATGGATTAAACAGTGCTCAGTGAGATGTTCAAAGGTCAGGTAAATATGTTTAGCTACCAGTCGATGCATTTATATGCTAAATGTTATGAAGATCCACCAAACAAAAGGAAAGGGTGTTGCTCAGCTCTCTCGGCAAATGTTGGTTGGATCCCGGTGACACACAACCATGCTCAGAGCTCTGCACAGAACTGATCAATATAGAGGTCGGGCTGTACCTTTCTGTCTGTTACGGGTCACAAATCCAATGGAAAACTCAAATTGGATTCATTTAATCAATGGATACTAGCTTCCTAAATCTGCCTCACAAAATATGTCAGCCTGTAGAAAAGCCAAATGCCTAATGCATGAGCTAATGGTATTTGAATGTGATCTCATAGAGCACCCTTTTGAGTTTTGATAGTAAAATGTTATACTGAGATAACAGGCCATTTTCAAGAAAGATATCTCTACAGCAGTTTAAATAGAAACATTTAACATGACAACAAGGAGAGCTGAAGTCCTCATCCGTCATTGTCTGCATTTAAAACAGGAAATTCACACATGCACCCTTGTTTCCTCTCATTAGTGTAAACCTGAAAAAGTTTGGCGGAATAACTGGTGAAAAAGCCACTCTTCAAATTGAGGCCTTTGCGAGCTGTCTCCAGCCCTCTGCTCAGATTGTCAGGCTTGGGGGTCACTTTATGATTTTCTCTCGCTCTTCTGTTATTATTGTATTTCCTCTGTGTGAACGGAAAGACCAAAATAACCCTGCTGAAATCTATGGCTCTCCGGGGGCAAATCTTTTGTCTCAGAGCAAGTGAAAAACAAGAGCAGAGCCAGCTGAATGGGACACTGCGAGATCTAGAGTTTCAAGGCCTCATGCAGCTCGGTACGTGGATAGACACGGTTCATTAAATGGTCAGACTGTGTAGAGTCCAACTGAGAAGGGTCATATGAGACAATCGCCTGTATTTTACAGATGAAACTGCGAGCTGCAGTCTGGCCTGAAGTTTAATGACGGAGTCACAGATAAAATGATCCTGCAAAGTGCGTGTGGTGTCTGAGGATGAAGAGATTAACTGGGAAATTAATGGACGCTCTGTAACATTTTTACAGCTTTGCCATCTGACAGTTTCAGCTAAAAGCATGACTTAAATGTATTAATAAGAGATGAGGTCAACTTATGATCTGGCTATGCAAACAATCAACTTGCAAGAGTAGAATTCTGTCATTTATTAATAGCAGTATATTTTAGATAAAGCATCTGAAAAGAAACCCCCACATTTCTAATGAATATGAAAAATCGTCAAATAAATGCACATTTCGTGGCCTGTACCTGTGGTCATAGAGCTGGTTAGTCCTCCGATAGAAACTGTTGAAGTTAGTTACTTATTGTGACTTAATATATTTTTGTATTAAGTAGAGAATCTTGTGTTGCATGGGAATGTTTTCCCCACCTTTTATCATCTATTTGCACACAGGCATCTGCTGACAGTTTATGAGATTTAATTATTCAATTTTCCTCAAGTAGGATGAAGTTCCATGCATGTTTAGGTTAGCACCTGTTTAAACCATTAAAGTGTTGCCGACAGAGTTGTCTTAAATTAAAGCCCTGTTGACTCATCCAAAATCTCCTGAACGGATAAAGGAAAGCTGTAATTATTTAATAGTTTAGTATTTGCAATGCACTGATCAGTCTACCAAAGATCAGAAGAGGCCAATTTTTCCTCGATTGGCTCCTTTGTCAGTAGGTCAAATATGGAAAAATGTAATAATTCATTAAAATCCATCGAAACCAAGAACTTCCACCATTTTTAGTTCATGAACACATTGATCAATACCAGGTGCTTTGATGCACTTTGTTGGAGATGGAGAAGGCACAGAAGGTGAGCAATTTAGTGTCTGGTTTAATTCAACATCAATAGTTATGAGTAATAACTTAATATTAATAGAACTATTGATGAGATGAGATTTAATTGATTAATTGGGGCACCACTCCTATATTAATATTAGTAGAATTTCCAGACTTTCAGTCTCCTTTGAAGGATGTGAGCTCAGGCGCTGGGAAAAGTAACTGCAAACACGCTGAAATAAAATACAGAAGATTCTTTTTCAAATATAATAGGGTTTATTAACACAATAGATTAACCTTACAGCCAACTCACTGTGTCGACAATCCCATCTATTCTAATGCATACAATCTACAAACTACCAACGATCTTAGAAAAGTGTATAAATGGAGGACAGTCAGCAGGACATCACTTGCAAGGTGCTGTTATCACCTCTGTGTGTGTGTGTGTGTGTGTGTGTGTGCGTGTGCGTGTGCGTGTGCGTGCATGTGTGCTTTTGAGAGAGAGAGAGAGAGAGAGAGAGAGAGAGCGAGAGAGAAGAGAGTGTGTGTGTGGGGGGACGATCATAAAGTCTTTGCTCTTATCGGCCATGCTCAACTCTGTAAACAAAGAAACGCAGAGCTGGACCGCACGGACTTCAAAGGCTAGACTCACCTCACAGTGGAGAAAATGTGGAAACAAAGGGACAATTAGCACTAGTTTTAGCATACGATGGACACCACGCGACCTGGTCTAGGGTGGGCAGCCGGCCCAGACAGTTGGCGGTACGGTTTCAATCGACTGACGTTAACAAAATAAAAGGAAAAGAATGAAAGAAAGAGGTATAGCACTGCTTCTAGCGATAACCAGTTTACGACACAGAGCATACAACACTCAAGGCCAGCGTGCAGGGACGCTAATTGGCAATGAGTGACAGTGGTTTACAGGTTCACAAACTTACATCAACCAACATAAAGACGGGATCTAACCCGTCGGACCTAACTCCTCTACCCAGACTCAGCAAAAATAAACCAGGTTTATCCTACTTGGCAATGATTCTCTTCCGTCCACACCAGTCCATGACGAACGATGGAGAAAAGGGAACGAAAATGTTCAAATGGTAGGAATGGCCATGCAGCCGAGGTCAGAGATGGACGCGTCCAAATGCAGGCAATGACCGGGATCAGGCCTGTCTTCAGAGCGCTATCTTCGTATTGCTCAGATGCCAGCAGACTTCCTAGATACACAAACAGGAAGCTTGGCAGGTAATACTTCAAAGTTTCCGAGGGAGTTCTTTCCTGGTCCAGCAGGTCGGAACAAAAGAGAGAAAGTTGCTAGCAATTCAATTGAGCATCTCCATTCAGCTCAGCGATGAGCAGGGGAAAGACCATGATTTCATGTTGCACGCCCCTTTATCAACTCTGTGATGTCATCATTGGCCACAGACCAAAGAGAATGCTTTGAAGGTGATGCAAGGGATGCTGGGAGATGCAGTCCATTCAGTTTGTGGAAAATGATGCCCAACACACTTTTCAGATTTCAATAAAAATTTGATGGTTTGGAAGAAATGGTTTGATGGATAAATGCAAATTCCTGGATTTACTAGCACCTCTATCAAAGAAACTGAAGCACTTTTCTGTTTTTCGTCATGTGTTATGGTCCCAAGAAAAAGAAAAAGAAATGAGACAAATTAGGAATTAACATGTGAGACCACAAAGAAAACAGAAAATTGCTATCAGCCAGAATAGGCCTGAATGGTGCATTTCTAGTTAGAAAACAACTTTAAAAGGTTGGGTAGGTGGTTATTATAAGGATGTTGGCCACAAAAGATATATTGACTTACTTAAATTAGACCAGGGTCCATGTTGGCTTGCTATATGCCAAAACTGCCAAAAATAGTTGGGGTTGTTTAAAAAAGAAAAACATTCAAGAAAACAGGTGTGGAGAACTTGACACTACTGTGCTGTTATACAGAATCAAATCAGCCCAGCCAAACCAACATGGACAGAGATAATTAAAAAAATCTGTAAAACACAAAAATCCAAAAATTACGTAATTTACAAGGTACAATATGTCCAAGGGTTGTGATATAGTATAGATTTTTTGTGTTAATAAGAAGCATCCAAATCCTCAAACATAAAAAAGCATTTTTTTTTCTCAGTGGATTAAGAGTAATGTGATTGGCTGCTTGATCATGTTGATTTGGGAGAAGGGACAAGCTACTGCAATGCAATGTAACGCTACATAACACAATGTAATGTAAAGGAGCGGAATATAATGCAAAGCAACATAGGTATGTGCAGTGTAACACAACACAACACTGGGTAACTCAATACATTGTAACACAATGTAACGTAATAAAAATGGAATGTAATGCAGCGTAAATTACAGACCATAGCATAAAGTAGCACAACATATTGTCACCCAACTCATCACAACAAAGCATTATATAGGCCTATTGGTGTTTCATACCCAGGCAAAACAAAATCTTCCCTTTGTGCTTCCATTTAAAACCCATGTACCTAAACCCTACCTCATGAGTTTATTATTTGTTGTTTTTCCACATTTTGATCAACTATGGAGATAAATCATTATAAAATGCTCTGATCTCTTATAATTGATTCAATTGTACTTTACTACAAGAAAACACCATATTACACTCTGTTCCCATTCATTTTATTTTTTTCTGATAGCAGTTTGGGTCAGTTAAATCTTGGAAAATCTGACAAATTATGGCACCTGATCAACCCAGAATAACTCCAAGCAACCTCCTGCTGGAAGATATCATTTGTTGGAGTCAAATGTTTCTCATTTTAAACTATGGATAAACAATAGAAAATTACTTCAACTAGGTGTTTGTTTCAAAGTAAGCATGAAATGTTCCTCTGGTGAGTACGAATTGACGTACAGTTGCTACAAAACGTCCCACTTTAGACAGCTCCATGTCCTACTGCATGTACAAAACAGCTGCAACAGTAGGTTCGTACCCATTCTTTATAATAATGAGTATGTCTTTACTTTAAGTCAAACTCATTTTTGCATTATTTGGACAATTCTTTAGGGCTCATGAACATTCAGATTTACATGTGGCCAACACGCTGAGGACAGCTGTCACATTGAACCTTACTCAGAATTCCTCTCCCTGTTTGTCTTTTTTGCTCCCTCAGCTGTCATTCTGGTGCTGTCACAGGTTGACTAACACCCCAACACTTTGACATGTTTTTCCTCATGAAGGTCACAGTGGCGCACGTCTTCCACACACAGTTCATCCTCACTTTGGCTAAAGTCTGCTGCACATGATGCTATGGTTACACTAAAAATCACCTTCAGCAGTCGTTTCTATCATTGAGGATTGTGATGATTACACACTTTTGAGCCACAAATTGCAGAGCTGTGCATCCAAATCTTCACCTGCTTTTCTTCTGAGGTAAACTCTACATACAGTATCTAATTATGAAACTATAAAGCAAGGGCATGCTGGGACATGTTGCTCTGTGCTAGGCTTTCATGAGATGCATTTATCTCTTTCCATCACCAAGGAAAGGTCACCACACCTCCAGGCTCTGACTCAACCCCTCTGACGTCTCTCATGCTTCGGGTGAAATCGGAGCTGGGAACACTCACTGACAGCGCTTGTGCCTTCCCAGGCCCTCTCATGTATTATGGACAATAAGATTTAATGGTTTGAAATTAAACTGTGGCTGCCTGGCAGTAGTAGTGATCTAGAACAGTGATCGCCCGTGGCTTTGTTCAGCGAGCAGTTAATTAGAAAGCTCGACTCTTCTGCCTTTGTGTCAGGTCAGAGTCTGACTGTCAGACCTATTTACTGCTTGTCTGGGGGAAACCTGAGTGTACTTAAACTGCATTCAGAGTCACTTGCTCTGAGAATTATAGTGTTGTTACCTCTGAGAAATGGTTTTGCATGTGTTCACACTGTGAAACATGCAGCCAGCATGAACTCAGATCAAACAGTGTACATTACCCCTATTGTGAGAACATTTATCTTTACTCATGTACTGTTTCTTTTTTTCTTTATTTCTTTCTTTCATTCTTTCTTTCTTTCCTTCTTTCTTTCTCTCTTTTATTATTTGTTTGTTTGGGGGGACGGTTATGTTGATTTCCATAGGTAAACATCAATAAAAATGGCTTGCCAATTCAGCTTTCTGTCAAATGAATCATCTAAATGAATCCCCGTCTCATTGAGGAATAGATGCGATAAGATGGAAATGAAGAGGTTAGTTCATCCTTCTTTGCCAAATCATTTGAATTGTTTTTGTTTTTTCCAGAACATTCAAACCAAATCTTTGAAAAACATTTGAAAACTTGGCTCCTTTCTTTTCTTTTCTTCTACTTCACAGATAACATAATATTTAATTATAATGATAAGTTTTGCCTGAAGCAATATGAAGACTAAATGACCTGGTTATGCAATTAAGTTGCATTTGCAAAACAACCTATAAAATATACTCAATAATAATAAAGGAAACTAGTTCATAGCAAAATGAGACATTTCTATTTGATCCATAATGTTGCTTTAATTTTTATTAATATGATACTTTGTAAAGTGTTCATACCCCTTGTCAATACCAATATTACTTTTGCACATTTTAAAGCTACAACCACAAATTTCATTGTATTTTATTGAAATTGTATTTAAAAGACACAGAGTAGTGCATATAAAGTGAAGTTGAGGAAAATTGTACACAGTTTTCAAATTTATATGTAAAAAAATGAACCTGACTGAGGCACCATCATCCTATGGTGAAGCCTTTCTTTAGCAGAGACAAAAAAAAGCATGCCAATGCTGATGGAAAGATGGAAAGACAAGACTGGATTTGTGATCCTGGAAGAGAACTTGTAAGGGTTTACAAAACACTTGAGAACAGGGTTAAGATTCACCATCCATCAGGACAACAACCCCAAACATACAGCCAGAGCTCAAATTTAGTAGATCATGACAAATCCATGTGTTATAATGACCCAGTCAAAGCCCCAACCTAAATCCAGTTCAGAACCTGTGGCAAAAGTTAAAAATTGCTTAATGCAAATTCACAATTTTTTATAAATCAAACAATTTAAAAACGATATACTCTAACCTTCTATTTTAAATGTATACACTACTTTATGTTGGTCTATCACATAAAATCCCATTAAAATACATTATTATGATGTTGCAAAACATGACAAAGCTCAAGGCATAGGATTACTTTTGCTAAGCACTGTAGCTTGTATTTTGTGATGGACAAACTATTTCCTTACCAAACACATGATTTATTTACCTGCAACTCTAACAGTGGGCTGAGAACACACCTGAGTGTTTCTTTTGTCTGAAATTAGATGTGAAAAATCCAACTCAAAATCTCTCCTTGGTTAATCATCTCTTATCACCTGGGAATCTGTGCTTGGTTGGGCCAGCTGCACGAGTGGCTGATAGCCAGTTAACCTCTGATGCTGCAGAGGTGGGACCCAACAAACCCTTTTTAGGAATGTAGGTCAGGAGAAAAACAGACCTAGAAAAACAGTGAGCGGCTATAAGAGGCATCAGCAGCACACACGGGGCCACTGGCTTTGCCTTTCTGCTCTCTCTCCACTTATCACATTAAACTGGGCTTGTTTCGATGATGTCATACAGTTATTGTGGTTTGAGGTTTTGGGGACTTCAAGAAGCTGCAGCTGATGTAGAGAGAACAATACGCCAAATGAGGAAGAGAAATTATCTGTGGGTTTCTGTGCTCTTAACTACTGGTGTACAAAACACATTGCCCGTTGTTTTAGTATCTTATTTATAACCCAAATTGGGACCGTTGTTTTCAATGGCACCTAATGGAACTGTTTTAGTCAATCAATGCACATGGCCATTATGGCCATCCACCTTAACTGACAGGACATAAGGGGATTTATCAGAGAAGCAGCCAAGAGGGCCATGGTATCTCTAGAGGAGCTGCAGAGATCCAGAGCCGGGATTGGAGAATCTGTCAACAGGACAGTGTTGCGGGAATATTCCAATGTAATTAGGATTTAATTACATATTCTTTGTCTAGTGAATGTATCTAGGGCAAGATGACAAGTTAGGGGAAGCAAGCTTATTGTTCCAACCTAATGTTCCTGATAAAGATGTGTCACATCACCGGAGAGACAGACGCCGGGGCAGCAAGATATCTACAGACAGTCTGACTTGGGATGTGCTGGTTCATGCTTTACTATCAGACTGGCATGAACCAGTTATCCAGGAGCTGGATAAGAAGATTGGAGGAGATGTGCTGGAGAGATAAACAGTGATAGCTGAGTATTACTTAAGCTGTTAGATCAGGAAGGTTGGGTAGGGAATTCATTGCAACCATGTTCCCTCCATGTTTCTGGTCAGACATGTTTGAATTAATTACTTAAACCCCTTTTGGGACTCACTCTTCTTTTATTTTGGAACCCTGAAGTATTTTCAGCCATTACAATAGCTATTAGTCATACAAGTCATAAATCTGGGCTATATGGAGGAGTCGCTATAAGAAACATGGTGGTAGTAGTATCATTATAGGGAGTGCTTTTTTCCACAAGGATAGGGAAGGTTGAGACTTGATAGGCAGGTGGGTGGAGCTAAATATGGGGCAATGGTAGAAGAAAACTTGTTAGAAGCTGCAAAAAGCTTGGGACTGGGATGGAGGTTCAATTTCCAGCAGGACAACGACCCTGAACAGACAGCTAGAGCTGCAATGGGATGGTTTAGCTCATCTCTGCCATTGTGCGGTTGTACTGTATATCGTAGGGCAGTGGCTCGGGTGGTAGAGCAGGTGACTCTTCCTGGTTCGAATCTGGGTCCTTCCCGGGGATAATCAGACAGGGTGTATCAGGAAGGTCATCTGTCCATGTGCAATCCTTTTACGTTCACTTGATTATGAAATAATTTGTGTTGGCCTATCTCATGAACCCCCCCCCCAAATACGTGGAAGTTAGTGATTGTATCGTGACAAATAGTGATCAAGTAAAGGGTATGAAAACAGAAATGGTCATGCTGAGGTTGGTAGAAAAAAACTGTTATAGCTTACATTCACAGAGCTGCAACACTAATGTGAACAGTGCATCAACCCAGCTGCGTAGGATCATAAAATTAAGTCTGAGGAACTGCGAGACGCCTTTTTCCGCTTGCTGTTCTCTGTGAAAGGGAAGTGACAGCTCGTCCACTTTTAGAGCAGCAGCAGAAGTCGCAGAGTCACGCCTCCCTGTGACCAAAGGTCTCATGAGGTGGCATGGGATGCTACTCTGTGGTTATATCACACATAGAAGAGGTTGTGACATCTCATAAAGGGAACTGAGCTAATACTTTATGGCCGGCACTTCCATTTACAGTGGTGATTTTTGGTGTAGTCATAGTAACAGACGACACAACAACCACATACTTGCTAAATTCATTAGAGTAAATACGAATGTAAGGTGCATTATGCAACACGTCCGGCATTACAAGACATCGACTTAAACCTCTGAATATGATCTGGGATGTCACGGCAGTATTGATATTAGCAGATCCTTGTGATGCTCTGGCAATCTGTGATGTGTTGACGTCCTCATGTGTGGCCGGCTGAATGAACGGACGTTCAGAAGCTTAGCTAAATGTTACACATCCTGCTCCCTGGAAGGCATTTGCCTTGAAATTATAACGATTTATTGGAGCCTTTTAACGGAACTACACATTTACAACCCAGGCAAATACCAGGGAGAAATATTGTGTTTTGCTCTTTATAGCCTTTATATAAAACTTTTATTCTACAGAGAAAATCTGATGTGCAACCTTAAAGCTCTTTTTGCCAGTCCTGGCTCATATGTAAATAAATATGACAAAAAGAACACATGCAGCAAGGTAATGTTTTCTTGTTTTATTGAGAATTCCATTAGGTTCACATATCAAACCACATTTCATATATTTTTTTTAAAAATACATTTTTATGGCCATAACATATTTTACAACTTAGTACATAAATGTTTTTTTTTTCTCTTTTGCACAGCAAAGATATGACATTTATGTCTGAGACAACATACCGGCACACATTATGTACATGGTTGTCAACACAGCAGTGCAAAAATAAAGCAGGATGTCACAGAAGCGCCCTGACAGGATGATGAGAGAGGACTTACTCAGACCCACTGTAGCACTAAAAATTGAAGAAAATGGAATGCCGTTTTTGAATCACGATGTTTCAGGTGAGAAATAAACCTTGAGTTCACAAGCTTGAGTCAACAACAAATCCTCTTTAAACAAAAGAGGCTGATTTACTGCAGACATCCTCAGACACACTAAGGTTTATCTCTTGGGTGTGCATGCATTTTCCAGCTGTATCTGTGTTTGTAACATCTTAAAGTCACATTCAGTAGCCTGGCTGGAAGTTTGTGTGTGGCAGTAGTTCCCAAACCTACAGTGAGCTTCTCTCCGTTAGTTATAGAGGCACATATCAGACAAATGCTCCCCAACACAGAGCACAAATGTTTAGAGATGCACCAACCCCTCCTTTGATTTGGGATCAGAATGCATATGCATGCAAACAGTAGTTCAAAACTATGCAGTCTCCCCTGGTTTTGGTCTATGAGGGCATCTAGAAGCATCATATATTTTGATGCAGATTTTAGAGTTTATTGAAAATCAGCAAGTAATTAACTTATAATAGCATATAATAGAACAAATAATTGTTTCATTTTCCATTATTATCTGTTGGATTCAAAACTCCCACATCTAAAGAACCTACAGAACATTTTTTTCTCTTTCATGTGCTTTAGTTCATAGGGGGTGAAATATTTGAATTGATCAAAACTGGAATCTCATATATAGGCCTGGTTGATCCATCTCTATAAATGTTGCTCATGGAGACACTGTGGCTCAACAAAACAAAGCCACAGGGGGGCACAGACAATAGTCATTCAAGCTACTTCCAGCACCTTGACCTCCCCCAGCCCGTTGCTGAGTGGGGCCAGCTCTTGGTTGCTTTCTATAGAGGACTCGCTCCCTGTGCTCTCCCCAGAGAGAAGTCTGGTGACCCTGAGGTCAGCCTTTAGAGTTTGTACGTCGTTTCCTATGCTCATCTCCCCCAAGTCATTAATGATCTGAGTTAACTCGTGTTTCGCGTTAACACAGTCCGAGTCTAAAATGTCCTCACACTCAAAGTGCATCGCTTTCTCCTCCTCCTCCTCCCCCACCAGGTCCTCGGTGATGGAGCCCAGCTTGGGCGCGCTCCGGCTGCGCTCCACCGGGGGTTTGTAGTAACACTGTCCGTTGAGCAGCTTTCTGAGCGGGATCAGTGGGATTGTCTGGTCGCCGATGAGCTGCTGCTGCTGGTGCCGTGCGTCGTCCCTTCGCTTGACTCTCTTGAACTCAGCCAGGGCCGTGGCGGACGTCTGGTACAGCAGCAGCGCCATGGCCTTCGCTTTCTCCGGCTTGGACACCAGCACGGCGTGGCAGCGCAGCATCACCGCTTTGTGCTTCATCTCGTGCCTATAAACCCACGCGAAGATCTTGGGGAGCCGCGGATCCGCCACACAGTAGGTGATGCGATGCAGCAGGTACAGGTGCCCCGGCCTCCTGGCTTTATCGTCCACATGCACCATCCGGATTCCCTGCGAGCTGACGGTCAGACGCATCTTGGTGCCGTTCTTGCCCATCTCGCTCTTGCCCCAGATCTTACTCACCGCCACGTCTGTGCACCCGTCCCCCTTTGACTGGATTGTGGTGGCATTGCCCAGATAGAGCACCGTGTACGTGGGGTCCTCGCTGGTGATCTTCACCTTTTTCCGCTTGGACTTGAACATGCTGCCCACCCGGTTGAGCGCGCTCTCGGGGCAGGACTTGGCGAAGGAGGTGAGCGCGGAGTAGTTTAGGCTCACCGCATAACCCTTCTGCTTGGACTGCTTGTCTTCCTCGATCAGATCGAACTTGTTCTTCTTCCACGGCAGCATTTTACCGCTGTTCCCGTTCAACAGCAACACTGGGGAAGAAAGAAAGAAAAAATCTTCGAGTTACTAAAATCCCTAGCAGCGTTTGGGGAGGTTGTCAGGTCATGTATAAGCCACTGTGGGAGAGCTGAGCGCAAAGACGCCGTACTTTATCTGTCCATCACCCGAAGAGCTCCTGTCCATTATCCGCTCACTGCTCCAAAATCACACTGTAGAGTATGTTTACTGGGCAGAGGGCAGATTCACCGCTTATATACAGGGAGAGACCATAACAGGCTGAGCGTAGGGGGGGACTGAACCATTTCATCCCCGTTCGCTCTGAAGGCGTCTGTTTCATTCGAGCAAAAAATGAACAACATATCAAAAGTCTTGACACGAATATGCAGGTAAAGCTAATAATAAAATAATAAAATCTGATGTTTTTTCATTTCAATTTAAAAAGCAATCTAAACTAATATGGATTCACTACACATACCATGAAATAGTTGTGTAGATTGTCAGTCATGGAGAACATGACATTGCTACATTAAGTACAAATCAACTGTATTTCATTTAGTTACTTTCTGCTTAAGCATTTAGGATTCCATTAATTTTGATAATTGTGAAAACAAAAAATACAGTTTCTCCAAAAATGTGTACAATAAAGTATTTTTTTAAAATTATTTATATAACGTCGATACACAGTAAAAGTCGTCTCAAGTCACTTCCCAAATATACACTGAGGATGTGTACAGAAGCCGAAAATTCTTCTGAAATAAATAGCTTTACTTCAATATATTTTTACTGATGTGAAAGTAAAAACTAGTCATTCAAACATTTCTCAAGAGTAGCCTAAAAAAGTGTTTGATGAAGGTAACTCAAGTACTGACAAACTGCCTAATCATAATATCTGATTTAATTTGAAGAGGAAGAAAAAATCAGAACGATTAATGATGAATCATAATATCATTACAAAATAACCTAGAAAAGCACTGGAGAGCGCCCCCCATGTTGTGATCTAATTCTAACCTTTTTAGATTCCGTGACCATGAAAACATACCATTAGCACCTGGATTCCAACTCATATAATTATTAGTTCAAATCGCTTGCTCCTGGTCCCATTGCAGACATATCCTGAAAATGTAATCAAAATCCACCTACAACTTTTGGAGATATGTTGCTAACTAACAGATTAAGGCACAAGAAACACATTTCTTGTTCCAAATCAATTTGTTTGCCAAATAAAGTGTTTGAAACGAATACTTATTGAACGTAATGTGTATACAGTAAAACAGAACATTGCAAACACTCCCAATGACAATAAATACTGTTTACCGTATGTTTACTCAGCAGATGGAATTCAACATTAGAAAGATGAAGCTTGTGTATAAACATTGTCGGTTTGTTTCTGGTGCATTTTTGCCTAAAGCATGCTTGTTCTGCTTTCAGTGACGTCACTAGAGCCAGGAAGAGTGGCCAGAAATTGTACTGACGTAAGAGTAGTGGTACGTTTTTTGAAGTAACATGTAGGCTAGTGTTATTCCAAAAATAATATCATCCAAATAGAAGTAAATAGTACAGGGCAGTAAAACTTATCCTAAAAGTATATTTTACGTGCAAAACTGTACTCAGGTATATGGAACTAGTTAATACCCACCTCTAAAATCATCCAGTTTAGTCCTGTCCTACAGACAGATCAGAATTATCAACATGCATTAAAAATTGGTTCTAGTTGTGAAACAATGCTGTCCAGTTCAGGTTATGATGCCAACTTGTGAAACTGTTTTCTAAGGAAACTCAGCCAACTGTATCAAATTGATACATTTTTAATAATCCCACACACTGAGATGTATGCCCAGCTACATAGGGAGGGTAAGACACAAAAGGTCACTGCTAAAGAAGCTGGCTGTTCCAATATTAGCAGAAGGTTTAATGGAAGGAAAACGGATAAACAAGTAAGAGGGATAATTGCAACCTTCAAAGGGCTATGAAAGCCTTTCACCAGCCATACCCACGTCCAGGACCAAAACTTTGAGAAGACTGTGAAGTTCATTCAGCCACCACACTCAAATGTATCCATAACATGGGCTAAAGCTGTCACATTCCATGTCTTTGTCCACTCGTGGACCAGAGATAACATCAGGAATACTTTACCTTGCCTGGGAACAAATCCTAAATTATATGTTCACACAGGATGTTAGGGATGTTTTGCTCAAGAGAGTCCCCTCTGCCTATATATGTGCTCGTCATGCTTTATTGCAACTTAAAGTATTGCATTGTGTACTCATTTTTAAAGCCAAATTAGCCCAGAATTTATCTTAATGTAAAACCTAGATGTGATTAATTTGTGGATGCTCCTGGCTCTATGCTTCATATGTATTGGATTATTCAGAACCTCATATTTTATAAGATTAGGCTCAATCTAATGGCATCATATTTAGTATTGTACTCAAATTTATCTAGATCAAAGTTATAGATATCTGTTTTACTTTAATTCCTGATGTATTCTTTCCCACTTTCTCATCTTGTGTGCATTTGGAAAAAGTCAGTTTCACCATTAAGGGAATGAAAACTAAATATGATAAACTATGGGCTCCCTTAATGACAGTTTATCAGAAATAAATAACAAACTTTCTGAGTTGTATCCACTCTGTACTTTTTCCTTTTGCTTTTTCTTTAGTTGACTTTAG
Source organism: Valencia hispanica (assembly GCA_963556495.2). Taxonomy (NCBI): domain Eukaryota; kingdom Metazoa; phylum Chordata; class Actinopteri; order Cyprinodontiformes; family Valenciidae; genus Valencia; species Valencia hispanica. The sequence continues at coordinate 32,351,584 of OY747705.1, forward strand.
TTTTTCTGCAAATATGTTGTTTGCAGAAAAGTAATATATATTACATTTGCGGTTGTAAGCATGATATTCACACAAGCTATGTTGCAAAGTCACTGTTGTACTCTACATATGGAGTACATATCAAAATTTGCAGACCCAATCCCTTGTTTTTCTATATGTAAATAATAAGATTAGATTATTATAAAATACACTTCTAACATAATGATAAACGGGATGTACTTTAAGAAACAAGTAATAGATCTAACTAAACAAAATGTCACATGGACAAAATTATTTTTGTTTTAGAGAAATTAAAGAAAACCAAATACTTTTTTTAAAAAATGTACCAGCTAATCAAGAACATTATAAAAACTAAGGTTCTTCCCCCTGATGATTTATGCTGCCATCTAGTGGTTTTACCGTGAACTGCGTTTATGATCTTGTGTATATTTAGGCCTACGTATTTTTAGGGGAAACTGTTTATGTAAATTTTTCAAATAAAGTAATATAAATCTTTTTGAAAGCATCATATGTCAAGCAAATTTAGTAGATTATCAACTTTGGATGGATTTATTTCACTTGTTGTACAGTTGGAACTACAAATAAACCTAATTCACGTTTCTTCAGAGCACATTTAGGAGCTGGACACCACTTTGGAAAGAACCACTTTATTTAGTGGTCGAACAACAAAATTATGTATTTAAACATATCTAGATTAGTTCAAGTATGTATAAGATATAATAAAATATTTTTTTTCGGACTACGTTTACCGGGAATAAGTCACGCAACATGGAACTAAATACCGGAAGTGTAACTCTGTTGGTTTGTTCCAGTTCCACAGCCCAGGGCATCAAGGTATGCCCACATGTATCACAGCTGATCGAGACAGAGAAGTCTTATTTTTCTCCTACTTAGGTTCTGTATATTCCACAGTATTTTAAGGCGTGAACCTTTTAACGAGATCGTTATGGGGAAGAAGAAAACAGGAGGAGGAGCTGGACTCGGCAGAGCACTGATGAAGGAGAGACTCCAAGCGGGCAGGGGGAACAAGAGGGGAGACTCCTGGGTAAGACTTGACTTCAGTTAGCAGCATATTGTGGTGGGAATAGCTGTCGGGCAGTATAGAACAGCGAATTAGTGAGATTGCTCTGAGACTGAGTATTATGAAAGCTTTGTCAGGTATCGATTCAAAGTTTTGTCCCACATTTCCAGCTACACACCAGTGAACTGAATGATGGCTACGACTGGGGTCGTTTGAACCTGCAGTCAGTGACAGAGCAGAGCTCCATGGATGACTTCCTCGCCACAGCTGAACTGGCAGGAACAGAGTTTGTTGCAGGTAAAAACAAACAAGCAACAGCAACTCAGTTAACAAATACAGTTCCCATCAGAGTCTAGCACTCATCAACAATGAATGTTGTGTTAAATTCTTGGCTTTTAATGATGCATTTGAACCATTAATACTATAAACAACATATTTTTCAGAAAGGAGAATTGGCTTCAGACAAGATCAGGAATATAAATACTGTCTCAATTATACTAATACACCCCTAAAAATGTTTAGATAGATTTCCTTTAGTGGGTTGTTTAGAAACCTTAAGCTTTTTGCAGCCATTAAAGAAACCCCTGGCATATTTTTTGTCAGGATGTTAAGCAATTCTTCCTGTTCGTAATGGTAGAGCTCATTGAAATGGTTTGGGCTTATGTCACAAACTGTTAAGGGTAATTCACAAATTTGCAAAAGAAACTGGGATCCTTCCAGTGCTTAATCTTTGCTGGCTTCATTGAATTAAAAACAAATCGAAGCACGATTTAATATAATTGAATTAAATTTAGTGTTTATGATATTTGTGTTGTTGGAACACTGAGGTTTCAACCAGCTAGCTGTCGATTTGCGGTAAAGTTGAAGAATTAGGAGGTGATCTTCCTTTCTTCCTTCGTAAATCTCCTTTGTCTAATGTAATATTACATCTGGCAGCCAACGAGACCCTCGGCATGCTACTGCCACTACCGTGCTTGACAGCTTTTACAGTGTTTTTCATGTTATTTTGCCCAAATGGTTCCCTTTTTTTCTGATTGTACCATCAAGCCCTTCTGCAGAAGACACTTTATATACTAGACATTTAAGTTTTCCGTTTTGGAGCAGGGTTTTTTCTTTAGGTCAGAACCTTTCAGTTCCAACCAATTACAATGAGTTCTATCAGTTCTGCCCCAAAAAATTTTAAAATATCCAGGCAAAATTATTCCAGTAGCTTCTTGGAGAAACTTGTGCACCCATGTCCATTTAAAAGTAATTATTATAATCATTCCTACCTGGGAAAAGAACAATGTGAAAGTGTACTTAACATGTACATGTGTAATTAACATGGCATTCATGCTCATGATGAGTGTATGTGTACATTTCTGACGCCACTGAGGCAACAGAAATAAAAGTTGAGAATCACAGTTCTATTAAATCCATTCTAATAATTGTTGGATGAGAGGCAGGATTGATGGATTCTCATCCAGTGGTCACTAGGGATGTGTAATGGTAAAAATCTGGCGATACGATATGTTTTGCAATACAGTGGAGATGATGCGATATATTTCAATACTATGAGTAAGACAATATATTGTGATTTTTAAAACTGAAGTTAACTGTAGAAAAACTTTCACAGCATTCTAAACACTCCAACCTGTTTCATACTTTAACACATTCAGTTTTATTACTAGATCTAGTTGATCCACTGGAACAAAGAAGGTGAAAACAGCCACCAACTACCAGTCATACTTTAAATTTTACTACAAAAACGACTGTCATCATTAATGTTCCATTCAAATCCTAAAAATATTTTTTTTTATATATTTTTCTTTTGAATATCGATACAATATCAGGAAAAAAAATACTGCGATGTATCGGTGTATGGATATTTTCTTACATCCCTAGTGGTCACCTATTTTTGCAAAGTTACTGATTGCATCTGTAAAACAATGCAAATTCCTGATCATAAAATGCAGCAGATTATCATCTGAGTCTGTATTTGACAGATGTAAATTTGAAGTCTTCGAGAGAGAGAGAAATGGAGCAGTTTGAAGCAACTTTTGAAATACCACAATTACTTTTGTATCATCCACTCCTCAATTTTCATTTCTAACTTGTTGTTTCTGTTTTCTCAGAGAAACTCAACATTAAGTTTGTTCCAGCCGAAGCCAGAGCAGGCCTGCTGACAGCTGAGGAGAAAAGCAGGTTAAAGAAGCTGCACGAAGAAAACAAACATTTCCTCAGAATTCCTCGGCGGTGAGCTGAACAGCCCTAATCAAATCTGAACATTTTACCACATTTTGCCTTTTAACAGTGTCTGTTTTCAGTCCCCAGTGGGATGAAAGCACCACCCCAGAATTACTTCAGCAGGCAGAGAAAGACAGCTTCTTGGAGTGGAGACGTGAACTTGCACAGTATGCAGTAAATCTTATTCTAAGTAAATTGTCTTGACACTGGACCCTACTCATGCAGCAATATGTTAAACAACTGAATATTACAGAATTTCAATAAACTCAAAAGGTGTTGGGGACGCTGGTTTTTGTCACAGTGTGTTTGACCTCTCTGATTGTAATCTTATCTGGTGACATTTTTTTGAAGATTGGAGGAGGAACAGAAGTTAATTCTAACACCGTTTGAGAGGAACCTTGAATTCTGGCGACAGCTCTGGAGAGTTATCGAGAGAAGGTAAAATCAAAGATCTCTGTGCTGTTGGTTCATTTGTGTTTAATAAGGAATACAGTGGTTTGCAAAATTGTTCAAACTCCTTGAACCGTTTTACATTTTGTCACATTACAACCACAAATCTCAGTGTACTTTATTGTAATAGTGGGCAATATAAAAGGTATGAGGTAGAAATGATATAAATTTAGCCAAAGGTAGAAATTGTGACCATACCGGCCTACCGCAGTTTGTTGTTTTCTATTTAACGGAAAATAAACCTGTTGAACTTGAAGCATTTTTTATTGCTCGTGCAGGTTTATTTTTATGCAATATTAAATTTATAAACAACAAATAACCAGGAAAGTAGACAATTTTGAACTTTGTGTTCCATAACATTTAGCTTTTAATTTGTTTAAAATACCTTAATATTTATTTATATTATGAGAATTTCTGTTAATTTTTTTGAGAAAAAAAGATGTGAATATTTTTTTATGCATTTTGCACAATACATGTTCTTTAAATGGCATTCTAAACTTTTTTTGAAAGTTGTTCTCCTGCAATTTGACATATAAAGAAAAGATTAAATTGCAATAGATATCGTAACAGCACACGCTTCAGATTATATCACAATATAGATTTAAGGCCATATCACCCAGCCCTATTTTATTGGGATTAGATGTAAAACAGAGAGTAGCAAATGATTGTGATGGGGAAGGAAAACAAGAGATGATTTTCATATTCTTAACAAAAAACTGTGGAAAGTGTGCATTTGTATTCAGACTCACTCACTCAACACTTTGTGGAACCATGTTCTGCTGCAATTGCATCTGCAGACCTGTTGGCATATGTCTTTACCAGTGTAACACATCTAGAGACTGAAGTTTATATTCATATGTTCTTTGCAAAAGGGCTCAAGGTGAGTCAGATTGGATGGAGAGCATCTGGGAGCATACATTCAACGTCTCTGGGAACATATGTCAATAAATTCTCTGTTAGACATTGAGTGGGCTACTCTTACATTTAAATATGCTTTGATCTAAATCATTTCACTGTAGCTCTGGCTGTATGTTTAGTGTTGTCGTCCTGCAGGAAGGTGAACCTCCACTCGGGGATTATCCTATGTTAAGCTCGATTCATCTTCCCGTTACACTGACCAACTTCACTGTTGCTACTGAAAAACCGCATCCCCACAGCATGATGCTGCCATTGCCATACTTTACAGTGAGAAAAATTTGTTAGTTGCAATGTGCCGAGTTAGATTTCTGCACAGTGTTTTGCATGTAGGCAAAAAAAGATAACCTTTTACCTTTATCCACATGTTTAAGGTGTCCCCTACATTGCTTGTGACAATGTGCAAACGGGAGTTCTTGTGTAATAGTTGTTCTTTCATTAGATTCTCCCATTTGAGTTGTGGATCTCTGCAGCTCCCCCAGAGTCACTATGGGCATCTTGGCTGCAGCTCTGATTAATGCTCTCTTTAACTATCAGTTTAGGTGGACGGTCATGTCGTTGGTAAGTTTGAGCGCTCTGTAAGATCTTCAAAGTTTGTTATATTTTTTGACCTAATCCTGCTTTCATCTACTCTACGACTTTATTGCTGACGTGTGTGCTGCGTTCTTTGGTCTTCATATTGCACTTTCTTTATTGATGTTTTCTAACAAACCTCTGAGGCCTTCACAAAACAGCTGTATTAGAAGACTTCTAAAGGAAATTGGTTTCACTGGATTCTAGTTAGAGATGTCAGTGTTCAGGGGGGATGACTACAAATGTACACCATACTTCTCTAAGATTTTCAGGTCATGTCATATTTTTTAAACTTTACAATTAAGCTATACTTTGTACCACAATATTTCAGTAAAATACATTGTGGTAGTAGCTGACAAATATTAAGAGTCATGGATACTTTTTTTAAGACCTTGTACGCCAAGGTTCATAATCATGGTTATGTTTTCCTTCAGTGACATCGTCGTCCAGATTGTCGATGCCAGGAATCCTCTGCTGTTCAGATGTGCTGACCTGGTAAGGCTTCTATTTCATCAGCCTCACAATAGATTCAGTTAGAAAGGAAACTAAACTGCTTTTTCACCTGTTTGGCAAAAGATATGTCCATATTTTGAAAACAAAATTGAGAATAAATAGTTGTATAATAAAAAGTCAGATCCATAAATAGTTTGTTTTCTTTATTATAAATAAAACTATCTGGTGAATTCGGTCGTTTAGTTGAGTTTTGCCATCATGATCTTTGGGCTTTAACACTCCTTTTCTTTCCCAACAGGAGGCATATGTGAAAGAGGTGTCGCTAAATAAAGTGAACATGCTTCTAGTGAACAAGGCAGACCTTCTAACCCGGGAGCAAAGGAAGGTCTGGGCTAAGTATTTTGAGAAGGAAGGTCTTAGGGCTGTTTTCTGGTCTGCCTTGGCTGAGAGTAACAGGCTGGATGCAGAAGAAAAGGTGAGGAAATTTAAATTAAATGTAGTTGAATACATTTAGTACGCTACAACATAAATGTTGGTTAGATTTTACTCATCCATTAGAACAGATTAATTTGTGGATTTACATTCCTGCTTCCTGTAAACTCAGTAGCTGCAGTCTGATTTGTCTTTCTCTCAGGGCATGGAAGTTGATGATCCAGAAAGTGTAGAGAGTGATCCAGAAGCAGATAGATTGCCTCATAGTGCAGACTTGAACCAAAAAGCGTTAGAGGAAGAGGAGGAAGAGGAGGAAGAGGAGGACGGAGAAGAGAGTGGTGTTGAAGAAGAGCAGCAGGACAATGTAACCGTCGATGAGAAGGACTGGGAGACCTGCTCGGAAGAGGAAGAAGCTGAAGGAGGAACTGCCAGTTCTGGAGAACCCTTCCACAACCCCAGCCGACTGCTGCACAAAGATGAGCTGCTGGACATTTTTAAAGCTGCACACAGCGGGCCCAGGTTTAAAGAAGAACAACTGACAATAGGACTGGTGGGTAAAACCCAAAATTTCTGTTTAGATTAAGTATTCATTTCTTCTTTTGGGTTGATTTTGTTTCTTCATTTAGAACAAAAACTATAAAATGGTTTAGGTGAATTTATCTTATTCAGGAGCTCTTTAGTTTGTACTTTAATGAGTTTGTGAAATAGATTCATATTTTTGATCCAACAGGTCGGGTATCCTAACGTGGGAAAGAGCTCCACCATCAACACTATTTTAAGGAACAAGAAAGTGTCTGTTTCAGCCACACCAGGTCACACGAAGCACTTTCAGGTACAAATCTAATCGTTGTTGGGTTCAGTTCATATGTTTCCTCTGTAAAAAGCTTAAAGTGGGGCTATTTTTCTCCCTCCTCAGACTCTCTATGTGGAGCCAGGCCTGTGTCTCTGTGACTGCCCTGGTCTGGTGATGCCATCATTCGTTTCTACCAAAGCTGAGATGATCTGCTCTGGGATTTTGCCCATTGACCAGATGAGGGATCATGTACCTGCAGTGTCCCTGATATCCTTTAAAGAACATTATAGAGAATATTTTGGTGTTGCCGTTAATCGTTATGAAGCTGGTTGTGTCTTTAGTCCTTAATGGGTGTGTCACATATGTCAGACAATCCCTCGGCATGTTTTAGAAGGAACGTACGGCATCAATATCATCAGACCGCGAGAAGATGAAGACCCCGACAGGCCCCCCACCTCTGAGGAGATGCTGACAGCATATGGATGTGAGACCACCACACATTTCTTGACGTTCTGCAGAAAAAGAAAACTTTTTCTCTGTTCTAACCTTTTTGAAGAAATTTTACAACGTTGTTTCTTTCCGATTGTTCCAGATATGAGAGGTTTTATGACGTCCCACGGCCAGCCTGATCAGCCCAGATCAGCTCGGTACATCCTCAAGGATTATGTTAATGTAAGTTTTACTGTTTGGTCAATTCTAGGGAAAAGTTGCTCTGTCGCTTGTAAAATATTTTAAAAGTGTAGTGTGGATTTGTATTCAGCTGCCTACTTATTCTCATAGCCCCAAATAAAATACTGTGCAACCAATTGCTTTTAGAAGTCACCTAAGGACCAAATAGAGTCTGCCTAATGGAACCTCTGTATAAATCCAGTTGTTCTGAAGGTCTAAGAGTTTGTTTGAGAACATTAGTGAACAAACAGCATCATGAATGTCAGCATACAGGTCATAGATTATGTTGTGGAGAACTTTAAAGTAGGGTTAGGCTATATAACAATTTAAAAAGCTTTTTACGTTCGGTCCGTAATCTGAAAAAAAAAAAAATATATATATATATATATATATATATATATATATATATATATATATATATATATATATATATATGACACAACTAAAAACCTACCAAGTCATGGCTGACCTCCTAAACTGACAGACAGAGCAAGGAAAGCATTTGATAGAGAAGCAGCCAAGAGGTTCATGGGAACTCTGGATGAGCTGTAAAGCTCCACAGCAAAAGTGGAAAAGTTGCATAGTTGCAGTTTCCACAAAAGCATTCCCTGGTGGGAATGTGAACATCTCATATTTTCCTTGAAGTTACACTTTTTACTGCACCAGCTTTTTGTAAATAAAAATTTATTTTCCTCTTTTAGTCTTTAAGGTTTATCAGAAATCCCTTCCTGACTATGTTTGCTCCTCACAGGGTAAGCTCCTGTACTGCCACCCTCCTCCGCACATTAATCCTGAAGACTTTCAGCCTCAGCACAGCAAATTCCAGAAAAGGGAGTTGGGCAGCTGGGACCTTTCCGCTGTGACAAACAGACCACAGAAAATCAAGAGGATTGAAAATGTTGTTGACAAAAACTTCTTCCATCAGGTAAAATAAATGCACAGACTATTTGCACTTGTTACTAGTTCTCTGAAACAACGGTATGACATAAAGGACTTTTCCTTGTAGGATAATGTCAGAGCACTCACTAAAGGAGTTAAGTCCATCATGGGCTACAAACCAGGCAGCGGACCAGTCGGCCCAGGCAGCTCCGAGTCAGAGACGATGGGGATGGGGGGCAAGCCCTGGAAGAAACATGACAACAGAAACAAGAAGGAGAAACTGCGACGGATTACAAAGCATCTGGATGGTTGATGAGGATTATCTGAACTCTTTTCTTTTTAAATCCACATGATTTCAGGTGGAATGAAATGGAATGATGCAGGTGGATAGATGCCTCTTAATTCTGTGAATATGGAGATGTCTTGATCAAAGCTATTAAAAGCTCTGAACTGAAGATTGTAATGGTTGAAATAATTCTGTGACCTGGATGATTATGTTTATGGGAGCTGAAGCAGCAAACATTCAGTTATTTTGTAAAAAAAATAAAATAAATATGATACCCAACAAAGCATATTAGTCTTTATTAATCAGTTGAATTGTCATGGATAACTGCCTTTTTCCACCTGGAGCAATGATTTATGTCCCCAGATTAAGCTCCAAAGAATTGATAACAGTTGTTTGTAACCTAACATCTACTATAATTTCTTTTCTTTTTAATGTGTTTCCATGAAGAGAAGCTCTCAATAAAATATTGTAAAAAGATTTCTGTCCTTGCCTAAAGACTTTAATCATAACAATTTGAAATACGTTGCATAGACCTTGGCCAGAAATGAAACTTCAATAAAAATGTAATTCGAAGTATTTGCTATTCAAATAAGCAGCAAAATGTCCTTAACGTTGATAAAGTGCATTATGAATATGTGCTTCTCTGTAATTGCTAGTGAAATTATTTACCGTCGTTGCTTTACGGTAATTGGCCGACAGCCTTAGGCCACAGGTGCGTCACAGCCAGGTAACCAGGCCCCTCCTCAGATTAACGCTGATCCTTCCTATTTGCTGTTTAAGGTCTTAGTTGCATGGAGGAGTTAGTTTGCGGAATGAGGAGAAGTTTGTCGCTAAAATGGATGGAAGTGTCTCGACCGCCGAGGATGAACTCAGAGGAAGATCTGATCACTTCCTCAGCAGCCTCAGTGCTTTTTGGCGTCACTCAGTCGCCAGCTGTTTGTCTCCAGACGCGGATAAACTCTGCCTCCCCGTTGGTCTCACCTTGTTATCCGCCGTCCTGCTGTTCCTGTCCACCCTCCTGTAAGTTAAGCGGGGGGTTCAGGATATGACCCGGAGATTTAAAGGCGCACATCTGGCAATGAACCCAATGTTGCTGTTTCAGGATCGTGTGTCAGAGGTGTAAATCAAGAGGGGAATGTTCAGGAGAAACCATCACGGTCTTCTACAGCTTTCTGGGAAATCTCTGCAGCAGTGTGGGAGCAGTTCTCTCCAGGCAGCTGCACATACAGGTAACAGTTTAATATAAAAATATATTTCATCTGTTGCAGGCATGCTTTAACCTGGTGTGAATTCTATCTGTAGATTTTTATGGGTGCTTTTGCTGCTTTAATGGATGCCGTGCACTGCGTCTTGTGCTGCCTTCCAGTCTTCCTGTGCTGGCACTCCAAAACACGTAAGTTAAGATAAAGCTCCATCTTTTCCAAACAATTGACCTGTTCACAGTATGCAAAAAAGTTCAGCTTAGTAGCTCAGGTGTGTAAAGTATTGGCCTCATGTAGGCAAACCTGAAAGGAAACTTATCAGTAAACCTCTTGATAAACACACGAATGAATGAATGGAAAATTTGTTTCCAGTCTCCTCAACTTAAAGAGATATTCTCTGGTGTTCTCTTGCAGAGCGGAGACTGAGGACACTGAAGAGGCGCAGGAGACAGCCTCTTCTGGCTGTAGGCGTGTTGATGGTGGTTGCAGGGGGGTTTCTGAAGTCCAGAGTTGAAACTTCAGCAGCCAGGCCTGTCAGCGGAAGGAAGCTGCTGTACAGCTCCATGCAAATCTCCAACTGGAGCCTTATGATGGTGCGGTTGCAGAGACAAATGCAATCTAATGAGGATAGACATAATTGGAAGTGTAAACAGTTGTTTTTCTTAGTGCATACTCTTGTTGTGCAGTCATAGTATATGTAGGAAATGAAGGACAACAGAAGTGTCCGGTGTAAACTAGCAGATGATGAGTATCTGAACAGTATATATTGAATTCCAAGAGTAATCATACCCCTCGATCTGTTTTTTTCTTTTCTTTTTTCTTTACATCTTGTCACATAACATCTACAAATTTGTAAGCATTTTTTGGGGGGGGGTTGTGTAGTAGAACAACACAGAGTAACGCAAAACTGTGAAGTGAAAGCAAGTTATTAATGACTCCGCCAATATTTTGTGCAATAATCCTTTGCTGTGATCACAGCTGCAAGTCTTATCTGCTCTACATATCAAGACACTGACATTTTTGTCCATTCTCCTTTGCAAAGTAGCTTAAACTCAGCATCTAGACCACTCAGAGTCTAGGCCATTCTAACACATGGATTTTCTTCTAAGCTATTCCATACAGATGTGACTAATTCCTTTTCTGTTGGAAGGCTAGTCGCTGTCAGTGAAAAGAGGGTGGAATACAAAAGCATGTCAAACTCCTCATATTTGTATTTATAGAACATTTTGGAAAACTATGTACCATTTTATTCTATTTTATAAGTATGCACCAAGTTGTGTTGTTCTGTTCCATAAAATCCCAACTATATACATGAAAGTTTGTGGTTTAAGAAAAAAAAGAAAACTCCAGTAAAGGCCCGACAGGTTTGGAGAGATGCGTCATCTTTGTTGTTCGTTTTCCAAGAAAAACTGTTTGGGAAACACCTTGTTGGTGCATAATTACTTGGTTTTTAAAAAAAAATCAATCTGTTATTTTTGTATTTTTAATTGACTCCTAAAGCAACGGGAACAAATTCTGTCTTTGTGATTGACTGCAAATCAAAGACTAAATTCAACACTTTAAATTCAAAACACTTTTTCATCCTCGGAGTTGAGGAGCCTTTTATTCTTAGCTTAAAATCAAATGATTCTCATATTTCAAGGACAACAAAGAAATCCTTGGTTACATCCTGGGGCTGCTGGCCTGTGTCATTGCCTGGACCTCCAGGTTCCCTGCACTCTGCAGAACGGTAAGAGACAACACACCGGTACCAGAGCTCTAGAGAATTGTTTCCGGAGTTAATTTGCTTTCAAAAACTGTTTGTTTCTATCAGAGGAGAGGACAAAACCTGACCCAGTCGTATATTTTCTATGGATTGTTGTGCTCTATATCTGGTGCCCTCTACACAGCAGCCATCCTCCTTTATGATATCCAGTTCGGGTTTCTTATCAGAGTCATGCCTTGGCTGCTGTCATCCACTGGCTGTGTCATTTTGGATCTGCTTGTATCCTTGTAATTTGTAAATGTGCAGATATTAACTTTAAGTCTACAAATTACTTCAGAGCTGGAGGTCATTGCTTAATTTTGTGCAAACTAAAGTTGTTTCATCCCTAAGACGCTATGTACAGAAGCACATAAGATGTGCCATGTTTTGTAGAATAATTCAGTTTATAATTGCTGCTTGAATTAGGATTTGCATGTGTTTTTTAATGTATTGACTTTTAACTCAGAAATGTCAGATTTTACTCTTCCACTGGTGCAAGACAGGAACCAGGCAGAAGACAACGAAACTATCACCGGACATGGAGAGACTTTTAAGCATGCACGCTGAACATACTGCTGTCATGAAGCAGCAGAAGAAAAAGCAGCAAAAACGGTCTTCAGCACAAACAAAAGTAAGTGTGTTATATTGCTATTGCATTAACCAGTCTGTCTTTTCTTGCTATTAGAGTTTCTATTGGACCCATAATTGATTGTTGGTGTAAGGTTGCCTGGGCAAAAATAAATTAAACCATTGCCAAATACGGTTTTGAAGAGAACTCGTATTTAACTAGAAAATACACACATTTTGACTGTAAACTAATCCAATCTCATTAGATTAAAGACTAAGCTCACTCAGAACATCTGCAGTATTTTGTTTTAACTAATTTATTGACTAACAGGGCTGTAGGCCTATATTTTGTTTTGGACTGGACGTTGTTAGAGGGATCAAGGCTGCCTAAGAATGATTTAGCTTTAAAGCATTTTCTTCGTTTCACAGTCTTTAAGTCAGCTTGTCATGTGTTTTACTCCAACGGCACTGAGCCTACTCTCCGAAATAATTTATTTACTATCGCTTTACCCATGAACTATTGTTATAGATTTTGATGGGTGGAATGCTTTTCTTTTATGTAACCCTACATCCTAACAGATGGTTACACCTGGATATTTTTTTGCGGCATCTCTGGCTGAACGTTGTCTTGTTTATCCGTTGGAACATTAGCAAAACTGGATATGCATTTCTTTTGAAGAGGAGCCACTGCTCCTCTGCATCAAAAAGAGTCAGTTGAGGTGGTTTGTTCATCTCAACAGGTTGCCCTAGGAGTAGACCCTGAACTTACTGGAGGAATTATAAATATATCCTCTTTGGCTTGGGAACACCTTGGAATCCCCCAGAGTTGGTCATTACCTCTGCAGAACTTAAAGAAATGTGAAGATAACTTAGCCATTTCAATTTGCTGTGTTTGGAGCAAGGACACATCTACAACTAGCTGGACATTGACTCTCCAGGACTGAGATTGGAAAACCACTGCTACTGTATACAAGAAAACATAAATGAAATTAAGAACACTTGAATGAATTTATGTCAAATTAGGGCTGGAATCTACACTACTCACAATAAGTTAGGGATATTGTTATTTACATGAGTGCTATTCCTGTTTGGTCAGAATTTTAATGAAATGAGTAAAAGTATCCTTTGATATTACTAATAATGAATGAGAAAACACCCTTTTCATTGGTGTTATATTTATTACCCCAAAAATTTAGACAATAACAAGGGTAGCCCCAAATAAAACAAACCGACAATCTCGGTAGCGGGTGTTTCCGACATTTGCCACAATGACAGCTTGACAGCAACGTCTCATGCTCCTCACTAGCCTCATGATGTTGTCCTGAAGCAATGCGTTCCACTCTTCCACAAGTGCTACACACAGTTCTGCAGGGTCACATAGGGGTGGGGTACGATCATCCAGTCTCTGCTTCAGCTGGTCCCAAACCTGCTCTATGGGGTTCAGGTCAGGGGACATTGCTGGCCTTACCATATGAGACACTCCGACTTCCTGCAGTCAAGCTGTGACAATTCTGGCGCGATGTGGTGGAGCATTATCATCCACGAACATAAGGTTGGTGGTGTGCTGGTGGAATTGGGGAATGATGATGGGTTCTATGATGTCTCTGAGGTAAAAAGGTGCAGTGACTGAGCGATCTACAATAACCAAATCAGTTTTGCACTGACTGGTGATGCCTCCCAAGTCTGTTACACCTCCTCCACCAAAGCTAACCTTGGGGACCATGTTGACCTCAGTGTATCCCTCACCTCGCCTTCTCCAACACTGATGACCATCATTTCTGTGCAAGGTGGCCCGACACTCGTCAGTGAACAAGACGGTAGACCACTGCTGAATTGTCCAGGTCACATGGTCTTGTGCTCACTGCAAATGTTAACGGCGGTGTCTTGGTGTCAGTGGAGTCACCTGCAATGGACGTCTGGCATTCAAGCCAAAGCGGTGGAGTTGGTTGCGAATGGTTTTTCTGGAAACCCTAGTACCGCTCACATCTCGTAAACGGGGCTGCAGCTGTGTGGCAGTTCCATGACGATGTCTCAGTGCATAGGTCCTTAGGTACTGGTCATCGTTGCGGTCTGTCACTCGTTTGCTCCACTCCTGGGTCTGTCAAGAACTCTGTCAGTAGTTCTGTGTCTTGATGCAAGTCTGCTGATGACACTTTGAGACACACCAAGTTCACGTGCAACATCTGACTGCCTGCCACCGACCCGAAGGCGCGCTATGGCCAGATGGCGCTGCTGGTCCGTTAAGTGACGCGTATTCATGGCTGTTTGAAGGATGAAGTTGGAATGACTTATTGACAATACCAGCTTTTTAAACCCACAGAATGTTGAAATTGACACCACATTGAAAACGGTTGTCTTTAGTATTTTTTTGGTGTTGGCCCCAATATGTAAGACACACTGTACTCAATAAGACCATTACATGGAAAACACAAAATGAGGTGCGTCTATAACCCCGATACAATTGCCTCCCTATCCCAAAAATCACTGAAGTGAAACAAACACCATATGTATGACATTCACTGAGTCTCTCATGATATCCCTAACATATTGTGAGTAGTGTAATGCACAGTAAAAGAGAAAATGCATATATATATTTTAAATCTACTAACCTTTTCAACTTCTGAGAACGCAACAAATATTGACATGTTTATGAATAATTCATGACGTATGAAATCTGTTGTTAATTCTTCTTCACAAATGTCTTGTGTTAAATGATAAAGTTTTCAGTCTTTTCCTCAAAGAATGTTCAGAACCTGACTGAGATGGGACAATACATGGACATCAGTGGACAACAGACAACCAAAGTATGTAAATAATCTATTGATCCAGACCTGAAACCATAGTAATACATGGTGTGTACACTCCTTGTTTACGATGACATTTTAATTGTTTTTTTGTTTTTCTTTTCCTAGCTACTGTCCCTTAAAGAAGTGACACTGTCTAAAGACGGATCAGATGGTGGACCTCCTCCTAGGGTGATGCGACTGGTCAGAGTAGACAATCTTTGCTCCTCTGATACATCCTATAGCTCGTCGTCAGACAGCACTGACCTGGAGGTGGGTTGAAATTTGAATAAAAAATAAGTTGTATGAACTAGCCAATCAAAGCAGACATTCACGACACATTTCAGGCTGGATATTTTTCCCCTTTTTACCCTTATTGGCCATTGTTGAGGTAGTAATATGGCTCAGTGGATGCCTCGCAAAAGTAAATTTTGAACTTTTCCACATTTCATGTTGCAACCACAGACTGTTTTTTGTTCAAATTTTTGTAAAGACGAACGAAAAGTCATTTATAATTGTAAAATAATTTTAAAAAAAGCATATGGTGTTCAGCATTTTTCACAACAAAAATCTGAAACTTGTGGTGTGCTTTCCCCAGTCTGTATTTGAAGGTATATTTCTAACAAATTTGCACATTGAGAGACGAAAATCTTTGTCAATTTTTACAAGGAAAATTGCCCTGTATTTAACTTAAACTATCTCACCCACCAAGTCTAAATAAACACACAGCATGATGCTTCCATACTTCCACCACTGGATAGGGTGTGCAGGGTGATGTGCAATTTTCCACACATTGTGTTTTGCATGTATTGTAAGCCAAAAACTGAATTTTTTCCCCCTCATCTGGCCAGCGCACTGTTTCCCAGGTTTCCCCTCTTGTCTTGATGCAAGCCACAAACAGCATATCTAATTACAAGGCTTTGCTTCTTGGCACTGTTCCTCCACTACCATTTTAATTTTATATTTAGAAAACTATGACCCCTTTTCCATCTACTTCTCAGTTATGTACTACTTTGCGTTGATCTATCATATAAAATAAAATTTTAAAAATGACTTTGCTCTTGTAACAAAACAAATGTGAAACTTTCAAGGGGCCTAAATACTTTTGCAAGGCACCATAAGGCAATCTCAAGTCCATTTAAACGTCAAGTTGCATAATGCACTTTTTTCAATTTGCCACTAGGTGGTGGCAGCTTGTCGATATTGGAAATAAAGTCAGGATGACTACTGACTATGAATGAAACGTAGGGGTTGTCAGACTTCTCTTAATTTTATGTCACCTTAATTAAACTTTATTCTGCCCAATGTCACCTAAAACATATTAGGGTAGGTAAAAGTTAAAATTTTGATTTGGATATGATAAATTCATGCTTTCAGATTTTACCTTTAGTGCTGTTAGATATCCTCTAAAATGTATCATTCTTATGGTGCTTTTGGTTAATTGATTATTTTTATTAAAAAGAAATCTGTTTAAGGAGCTCATGAGACTTAAGAGATGATGGTGTATCACTCATTCTCTGTTGCTTTAACATGTGACTATAGGGGAAGTAAGTCAGAAGACCGTCTTTTAAAGTTTCTTTTAAGCGGACATTGGTCTGCATGTTTAAATGTGAAATCCTATGGAGGGATGTGTGCATTTGGTGAAAAAGGCAGAGCAGGGTTTGTATTTTAACTGTGCTCTGCAGAGTACCATTGTGTCAAGGGATCAACTGCTGGCAGCACAGAAAAAAACCAGTCCTGTGTCGGATGGCTGACTTTTACATAATTTTCCATTTCTTACTTTTAATTGCATAGCTAGAGCTTGCAAAGGAAGTGAAATTGCAGGTCACATAAACTTGATACCCACAAACAGTGACTGCTTCAGAAATACTATGTAGGAGGCAGTTTATCCGGAAACAATGGGAAACTGAGCAAGCACAAACAATTGAGGGTTAATGCATCTTCTTTTTTTTACCAAAAAGGACAAACACAGCTGACTTAAAAACCTTTAGCTTTTGTCTTTTTTTAGAAAATGGCCAGAGATTTAACAGTGTCCATGATGTATATTTAAGTATGTGCTTAATGCAGTCCTGCGGAGGTTCATTTTTCAGGGAAGAACACTAATAAAGCCTACAACTGTAGTTTCCAAATACGGCTACTGTACATGTTTCTTGCCTGATCAGTGCTGAAAATATAAAAAAAAAATTTCCCCCACCTCTCTGAATGAAAATACTGGAAAGACATTCAAAGTATACAATCATACTCTTTAAAGCTTCCAGCTGCTGGTTAAACTTAACAAAAGTTGTTTAATTGGTGACATAATATAGAGCGCATTCCCATTCTACAGTTTGACTTTGTGTCTCCTCAGCCAGATGGATTGTAGAGAGATATTGTTTAATTTCATTGCAATGCTACTTTAACATCCATCCATCCATCCATCCATCCAAACATCCATCCATCTTCCGCTTATCCGGGGTTGGGTCACGGGGGCAGCAACTTAAGCACAAGCACTTTAACATTTAGTGCTATTCAAAAAAAGAACTGGCAACATTTTTTTTTCATCATAGCTTTATAAACTGAGCTGTCACTTGCTGCAAGCAGCTTGAAATTTCTATTGTCTTGAATACACATTTATGCTGAGTGCTGCGTCTTGGCGGGAGTGAGGCTGAAGGCTTCAGCGATGGGTGGAATTGTTTGAGATCTACAATGTGGTCCAATTGTTCTGCTGTAACGAATCTTTGATTAAAGACCAACACTGGGCTGGGTCAGCCTGCTTAGGAAGTGGTGCAGAATGGTTGGCTTGTCTATAGGGGGCCAGCGCTACCCCCTGCTATTTTGGGAGATGTTTATGGTCTCTTGTCTGATGCCTGCTGGCTGGGAATTTAACGGTGTGGGAACAATACTTGACCTCCTGTGTTGTAGGTGTCCACCTACTGCTAAAAAAAAAAAACATAATGAAGGCCCTAAAGTTTATTCACTGAAGTAGCTGAGATTCCAGCTAATTTTCAAAGATTAACTGAAATATATTTAACCAGAAATTATGTGATGATTAACCACTGGCAAACAGTGAGTTTACATGTCTATTTCTAAACCTTTAAAAATAATAGGAACAAGAGATTGTAAAGAAGGTACACAAATATTAATCATCCCACAAGAGTTCAAATTGACTAGCTAGCAAGCTAGCTGTTTGTTTTTTTAGTTTTTTTTTTTTTTATCTTGCCAAGCTAGCCAGTTTAGCTGAATACAAAAGTCCTCAACTGATTCCTTGAACTAGTGATCCATAAAAACAAAGAGCTACCTATAACTTCTAGTTCAACAATCTAAGGAAACAAGTTGAAAAAGAGGAAATTATATTTTGAGGGTCCTGTTAATAGCAACCCAAGTAATCCAAACAATTATAAACAAACTGGTTCATAACCTAAGCTATGTGTAATAAAGTGGAAATCCACTGGCAATAAGTATTGAACACACAAACACAAGAAGAAACTGAGCTTTAGATAGAAAGCCAAGAAAACCGCTGATATTTGTCAGTTTTAAGGAACACAGTGGGGGATCTGGTGGCTTTTATTTATATATATATATATATATATATCCTCAAAACAAGACCACTATAAAGGATTATAAGAAAGTGTGGCTTACTAGGAGCAAAGTTTTTGCTCCTAGTACAGACAAGTACAGAAATTGTTCTGCTTCTTCTTATGTAAGAACATATTCCAAACTGTGTACTGGCCAAAAGGTTCAACCAGTACTGCAGTTACTTATTACACTACATCTTAACTTGGAGGAACGTTGCATAACACAACCCTTCTAATGTAATTCTCTGTTTTCCAGTGGGACTTTGAAGCTGCAATTGCACAGTGGAGTAAACCAGCAGCAGAACCACAGGAGGGGGATAAGTTCCCCCTCCAAGACTGGCCAACAAACCCGAAGCCCTTCAGTGTCTGCATTTGCTCCATGGCTGGACTCCCGCAGAAGAGTCCATGTTCTGCAAATGAGAGCAGCTCTGCTATGAGCTGAGCTTCTCTTCAAACACATCTAATACAATCAACTTGGCGTTAATAAAAACAAAAGCAAATGTTGACTGTTATCTGATATTGAACAGTTTGCTGGTTCAGCATCTGCAAAACAACTCTGCATGTCTTGTTTGAGATATGATACAAGTTCTAGTGTCACTTCCTAAGCCTTACTGTGGGTTTTCTTGATGCATTGAAACATCATGGGTTAACTACAGTAATTCAATCCAAAACGTAAACTCGTACAGAAGTATTACATACAGAGTGATGTATTTAATAACAGTCAATTTCCGTTAATTTTGATTATGAAAGTTTTAAGAAAAACAAAACTGGATTTCTTACATTACATTAAACACAGGATTTTTGGTACAGAGATGTTACATTATGACCTACACAATCATTTGTACTCCTGACTTGAGAGTTCTCCTGCAGTTGTCCAAACTTCGTTGTCTAGGTGGTAGTAAGTTTTGTGGTTCGTATGGAAATTTAGGGCTCCAAATCTGCAGAGAGAATGTATGGAAAATAAATCCAGGTTGCTTGAAGATTCCACACTGAGATTATTTGGGAAATCAAGTCAATGCTGGTGTTTTATTTACAAGATACACTTTGGGTTTTTCATTTGCAATAAGTCAGAGTAACTAAAATTAAAAGCTATAAATGCATTCAATAAATCTACATAACTCACAAGTTAAACTACTGTTATAAATTAACTTTGAGACGCACTTGTAGTGGTAAATACAGCCACTCTCGAGCTCCTTAGAACTTTAGTCTTCTTTGAAGGATTGCAGGGAACATCCCCCCCCCCCCCCCCCCCCCCTACTGCAGTGTAAGGTTATTGGGTCACATCCTGTATATTGCTATTCATCCTGGGTTATCAGGGCTGGACTGGGGGAAAACAAGCAGATAAGGACCAGACTGGACGGCCAGAGCTTGTTCGTCCTCTCCATCATTCATCAGCCCTCTGGGTCTGTCTGCTGGTTCAGGGGTTTTATAAAAGATGAGGGGACTTTGTTAGGAGTTTATAATTAAACAATACAGAGGGCAGAGAAAAGATAGGAACCACACAGAACCCCTCCCCGTTACACTTCTGATAGTAACTTATCTGTTTCAGGGAAAATAACTTGGAAACGGCTAATGAGGAGTAACAAAGCAATTGCTGATATCAGCAGTAGATACTATTGTAATCTAACACCTCGTTCTGCCCAAAAACATGACCCAGAAGGTCAGCAGAAGGAAAAGTCTATACTGAGGATTCCTGGATGCCTAACAATAATTGAAACAAATGATTACTTGCATTAAGATTTACGTAGGAGTCTTATTTTTTTCTGATTTATCCTAAGTAGATCAAAATGTAGGTTGAACCTCAGAGGATTCAGATCCCACTGCCAAATAAACTGACCTTGCTCAATCCCTGGGCCTCATCTCTGTCCATCTCTGAGATGGGGCAAAAACAAAACAAAAAGTGAGTCTCTCACACACACACATAAAGGTGGAATTCTGTTTGGAAAAAGCGGTGAAGGGTCTGGATTAACACATTCGAAGCAGCAGCGGAGAGCCGGCCTCTGTGTTTGTCTTGGCCCGTGCGTCACTGTTCACCCAACTGAGGAGGACGTGGAAGATGCAGAGCTGATTTGAGTCTGCCGGACATTTTGTTCACCTTGCATGTTGGCCAGGAGGGGAGGAGTGAGTTTGGAAAGATGTTCAAAGCTCATCCTTCCTGAAAAAATGAATCAATACTTAGCTGTTGCTGAATAACTCAGAATACAGAGTTATATAACGGTGAGTTGCTTAAGCACTTTGGGATAAAGAAGGACATCTCGGAATTTAGTGAAGATCAAAATGTAACACAAAGTTAAATAATGACTTGATTTTGATTATTCTAAATGTCTAATCTTGATCCATTACATAAGATTTTTTTCTTATTTTCAGTCACACAAAAATCCACAAGTAAAAATCTGAAGAGTGAGGTGTGTTTGTATTTAGCTGCCTTTAGTCTATCTCTAAATGGAATGCAGTGCAACTAACTAGCTTCAGAAGTCACATAATTAATGTCCACTTGTGTAATTTAGTCTAAAAAGAGGAATCATTTGAGGTTTGTGAGAGAATGGTAGTGAACAAATGGCAACGAACTGAGAAACAGCCAAGAGGCTGATGGTAACTCTGGAGGAGGTGCAGATCTGCAGCTCAGGTCTAAGAATCTGTTGACAGGACAACTACTATTTATGGACTCTTCAAATCTAGCCTTTTATGAAAGAGTGGCAAGACATTCAACATTTGTTGAAAGAAAGCCACGTGAAATCCTATTTGAATTTTGTCACAAGCAATGTAGTAGGTACAGCAAACCTTTGGAAGTTGGTACTCTGGACAGATGCCTACTTGCCAACTTGCAAAATTTGTGATAGAGAACTAGTGGTTCATCATCATGCTTCAAGTTGTTTTAAAGTGTGTTTTGAAATTTCTGCCAATTTTAAAGAGCATTAAAAGCCTTTTGAATTTTATCAAGATCATGCAAATAGGCTGAAAAGGAAAAAAAAGTTAGAACACTGTTTTTTAGCTAATTGTTTTTTAATAATTTATGATAAAACATGTTGGTGGCAGCATTATGCTGTGGGGATTCTTTTCTTTTGCAGGGCCAGGAAAGTCAGTCAGAGCTGGTGGGAAGCTGGGTGGAGCTTAAAGCAGGTTAGTCCTAAGTAACAAAAAGAGTCCAAAGTTCCAGCAAGACCACACATAACCTACCACCACAGTTTCAATAAAATGGACCAATACTATGGACCTAACTCCAAATTATTTGTGGAAAATCCGTGAATTTGCAGATTCTTTCTTAGCATATCTAAAATATTTGAAAGAAAATGCAGCTTGGGGAGATGATGAAATGTTTCGACTGCTACCTAAGGTCCTTCCTGCCCACAGCATCACCATCCACAACTCTTTGTAGATACGTGGACGTCATGAGTTACAACCATTTATAATTTCTCTTTGGGATGAATAAAGTATTTTTTGAATTGAAAAAAAATGTATTGGTATTTTGTGCGCAGGCATACATTGGATTTGCAAGTAAAGCTTCCGTTGTTTATTTCAACTACAACCACATGTATCATTTTTATTATCCAATGTAACATGTGAGTTAATGATCTCCCTGTTGTGGCTGTAATAATATCTAATTTGGGTCGCTGTTTGCGTGGTTATTATATGTGATGTCAGACTCGGAGTATGTCACTTCCTGCAGTCACGCAGCCAGTTCAGTCCAGTTCACCGCTGCTGTAGTAAAGAGCTTGGTTGGGTCCGACGGTCTCTGAAAGCTGTCAACACACGGCGAGGCTACCTTCCTCCGCTCCGGCTGCCTGGCTCTCTGCTGCTGCTGCTGCGGAAACATTCTTCTATTAAACTCGGACCGCTTCACGTTTCAGCGACGGTTTCCTTCAGATAACAGAGACTCCCATCTCACTATGACACGAAGGTGATCTTCAGAGTTTCCAGGTGGTTCTGGGTGAGTGTGTTAAAATGAAATTTGTTCGCGGGGTTGCTTTCTTCACCACCATCACCTCCTCCTCCACCATGTGTTATTTTCTACGAAGCGCAGCTAAAGCTACAGCGGCAATGTTAGCTTCGTGATGCGTGTTTAGGTGTATCTCTCATTCCTGTGGCTTGTCTGATAGACGGCTTGTGTTATTGAAACGGTGTTTCGTTTATGAGAGAATGAGACTGAGTGGAAGGTGAAGCATGAGAGACACATGGACCAAGTACAGGGCTAACATCTTAGCCTAGCTAACATTAGCAGGCTAGCCCAGCACTGTCTTCCAGCCCAGTGAGTCTCAAAGTTGTGGTCAGGACGCCGATGCTGGTCATAAAACACCGAGTGAAGAAATTACATTTCCTACGGGTAAAAAGTTGTGTTATTGGGGTATTTTAGAAAACGATGTAAAACAACTGTAAAGCTTTTGAATGATATCAACATCATGCGAATGGGGTAAAAATGTAGTAAATTACAGCAGTTTCAAATCTTGTCATTGTAAGTTTACATTTCTTAAAGTTATATTACAAATTTGTGACCCAAAAGAGAACTTTGGGCTGTTTTAGCGCAGTTTTTGTAACATTTAGTGCTTTGGATAAATAGTTGTCAGAATTTTTTAAAACATATATTTTAAATATTAGCAAATGTTTTTTGAATGGTGATCTGTCTATTACAGTATGTAGCATAAATGTTAATTAGTTCTTTTTTAAATACTTGGTTTAAAAGTTGAAAATATAACAGTAGCCCCACTAAGACTTGCTTTTGACACATTTTGACCTCACATTTTTTCTGCTGACAGGAAAGTATTTGCTGACATTTGTTTATTTTTTGCAGAATAGGATTTTGAAAACATTAAGTGCTTGTTAGAAAAAGTTCTCATGTCAACTCAACCATCTATAAGCAATACGTTTTTTTTTCTCTTATATTAATTTGTTTGCTTTGGAGGAATGGTACGGGTTGCAAAAATCACTAATTCAGTGATTGAAAGCCTGATGGCAGCTTTGTAATCTCCTAATGTAACATATCCGTTATGACAGATCGAAGCAGTTATCATGGATGAGTAAAGCCAGTGTATTAGAGCTTCAGGCCTTTTATATTTTTAGATTTGTTAGACATATTTGTAAGCATCTTAAAAAGATTGTCAAAAGAAAAGAGCTTTGAAAAGCTTTCCAATTATCTCAATATCATGTATGAATCTAGGGTTTTAAACTCAGATTTTTGGATACTTGGTGTCTCATTGATTTATTTATATTAAAACAAAACATATTGTATATTAATCTAAGTGGTTAACATAAATGTTAATGAATTCATTTTTACCAATGATAAAATCACATGCTTGGAAAGTCAAAGTCTAGCAGATCAACCGCTCTGAAAGGGAATAAACATAGACAACAATTTTTGCTAAAGCCTCAACAGCATGTGTTGGTAAATTAGTTTAGTGTATTTTGCTATACAGGATTGTAAGATAACATGAAATGACAGGTTGAAAAAGATCCTGCTGACATCAAGCTACAGTTGTCAGGTTGTGAAATCTCAAATCCAGCGATTGAAGCAAAGATAGCAGCCATTTAATCACTAATCATCTCTGTTGTTGTAGCAGATTTAAGTTGTATCCATAAATGAATAAAACCAGAGTTGTTATTCATTTGGATCTTTGTATTGTCCTCATATCATCGTCAAGTAACGAGTCACAAAAGTCCTTTTGACTTTGTGGGTCAGAGGCTGAAAGGTTTGAGAACCACTTCCCTAATCTATGTTGTGAGACGCATTTCTACCTCATAGTGGTCTGTGGTAATGATTCATTACCAGCATGCACCTACCTGGTGTCATCTTTTTATATTTTTCAACTTAGCAAATGGAGCGTAATCTTTAATAAATTTGTGTCTTAAGGGCATTTTAACATCTTGCACTTTCTTTGATTCAGATTGCACAGGTGTCATTCGGTTCTTAGGGTTGATGAATGAACTGGTTACCTGTTTCCAGCCAGTTACATTTCACAGTACTTGTTCTCCTGTAAAGCTTATTTGTTTAATATTCCCATTGCTTTGACATAGATTCTGCCTGCATATTTACTCTTAAAGTGCCCCTGGCATGAAATTAGCATTTTTTTTGAGTTTTTTGGTCATATTTGTTAGTTTCCCCAACCTGCCTATGTCCCCTAAGGGGTTAAAACGACTGATTAGTGTTTCCTTTGTCCCGGGGTATGTCTGTAATAAGGACGGATGGATGTATGGATGATCAAACATTTTATTAGGCCTGTAATTTGTAAACAGATTATTGTTCAACGCACAATATAATAAGGCCTAAACCTGATTACATTTCATACATAATATTAGAATTTGGGCAATTTGTGGTGCGCAAATGCACGTCTGTCTATGTTTCATCAGATGCGGACGTTAGAGACTCAATTGACAATAGAGGCACATGGCTTGGGCCCCGCCCACCAAAACTCGGTTGTTCTGTGCTAACGCTAAAAGAAGGGCCACCTAGTAGGGGCTGCAATTCTACAGCAAGGCTGAGTTACGGCAAACAATCCTTTGATACAGTATTAAGGTACTTAGAGTGTAACTAAAAAGGGCCCAAACGTCACGGGGAATTTCATGCCAGGTCCACTTTAAACACTTAAAGCATCAACCAAGTCTGCATCTAAGAAATATAATTGCCTCACAAATCAAAAGCAGCTGCAAGAAAATTTGTGTAAGGAAATTGTTCAAGAAAAAAGACCCTTAATTCATACAACTAACAACTTGATTATGATTACAGGCAATTAAGCTTTCTAGTAGAGCAGAACTGTTGATATGTAAACTCTCAAAACAAGTAGGTTAATAATCAGTTTTAAATGTTCATTATACATTTGCTACATAAGACATTAAAGACATAGTTGCCTTTCAGAGTATCTACCACAACTATTAATAGTTTCAATGTCTGTTGGATTATGCAATAATAATGCAATTAAACAATAAAAAGAAGCTTAATTAAGACATGTTGCTTATCTGTTTTACATATTTCCAGTTCATAATGCTTGTTTAAAATAAATCAAACCGGAAACACATCAGTCCGGTTCATATTTGGACATTTGCCCAGTTATGCTGCAATGTTAATTATTAGCCTAAGGCTGTATCTTTTCAAGTTGCTTGTGACCATATTGTTGTTTTGGCAATGGAGACTTGAATGCTCTTTTTCTAAGTCTGCTTCAGCTGCCCGATTATACAAGAAAAATTTTCAATATTTTGTTTAATCACACATTTTTGAGATGCTTAATAATAGAGCTTGGGATAAACAAGATGCATTGTGCTTGAACAGCAAGACCTTGAATTATATTTTTTCCTTTTTAAAATAAATGGCAAACTATTTATTTAACTTTATTATAAAAAAAATAAAATAAACACAACATTAGCTAAATGTATTGTAGAGTAATAATCACTGGAAAACAAAATACTACATTGAAAGTAAATGTCAAAATATGATAAAATAAAAATACAATGATTAATATGAAAGTTAGGAGTCATTTCAGCTTTTAACTTCTTGTATGTAATATCTGTTAGGGCTGCACAAATATTGAAAAATGTATTATTGCCACATCACAGTAGAAATATGCACATAGCAAAGAAATGCCTGAACTGAAATGTTAGCTGACTATTTGCTGCCATGTTTCAGCCTCTATGGCTGTAATATATTTGACAATTTTTATCTAATGCAGCATAACAAGTTTTAGACGATTAACTGGTGGTAAGGTGGTTCAAGCCATTAACAAACCATTAACCTGTTATTTTAATCTTGTTTCCAGTGTTTTCTCTGTGGGAGCCCTCTTCAATGCAAACAACTGATGTAGCTCATATCAAGTTCTTAAAGCACAGAAGCAGAAACAATAGTGAAAGAAATGTTGGTTAATTCTAATAAAAATAATCGTTAATATATTCTGTTTTGTTTTCCTGTTGCCCTACATGTATTTCTGCTAAGATTCTTTAACCTGATCCAGTTTCAGATTAATTTATTTAATCTAAATCGATAAATTTTTCATACTTTAATGTCCCATCCTATTGATCCGTATTTACAAAGTCACATTTTAATTTTACTTACAAGTTATTGACTGACCATAAAAAATGTATTTGGGCTCAGCATATTGGCTGATCCTTACCCTGAGAATATTATTTTTGGTTATTTGTACACACATTACCAAAGACGACACTAAAAACACTGTAAAATTCATATATACACGCACACACTTGGAGAGAGAAAAAAGTCTGGCAAAATTCAGATGGGTAAAAGTGGACGTTTTCCTGCATTTTTACTTAGTTTCGTAACTCTGTAGATCCCATTTTATTGGTTTGTTGTTTCCTCATTGTGCTTGTTCTGCAGGCTTTAGAGATACAGTAAAGTGTTGTTTTAGCTCTGATGGGAAATGACCTTTATCCACATTTACAATTTCTTCCAATGTGATACCTTCGCTCTACATCCCTGGAGCCTTTTGACAACTTAGAAACTAGATATTGCACCCCTGCCTCCTCTAATTGCATAAATTTATCTCAAGTTGTGCATGCACAACAGTTGGTAAGATGTCCTCTTAAGGAGATACAATATCATATTTCATAATGTGTTATCAGTACGGTAATGTCCTAAAGCGGTGGTCTTTCTGAACACTTTCTGCTATAGCATAGTTTTTATAAGCTTATTTGAATTAGATGTAGACAGAATAAAAGTGATAGGTTAAACTTGCCTTTTTAACACTTGATCTAGTTTCTTGTGAGAGAGATCATCTTTTCACAAGAGGCATTTGGAAACAGTTTTCCCAGTTTAACAAATGTGGCACTGATTTTCTTCTTGCCTTTTGGCAAACACTTTAAGACTTTTTAC
Source organism: Valencia hispanica (assembly GCA_963556495.2). NCBI lineage: Eukaryota > Metazoa > Chordata > Actinopteri > Cyprinodontiformes > Valenciidae > Valencia > Valencia hispanica. The sequence goes on from OY747705.1 coordinate 32,378,937, forward strand.
ACTTGAGCTTTAACACATCAACCTATGATGGAAGGTCTGCCAGGTGGATTCAGAGTGGAGACGAGAAATATCCTGACATGACACAAGTCCTCTCGACAACCCAACACTTTTTGATGTCAGCCCCAGAGCAGGTTGTTAGAACAACATATCTTTCTAGAGTTGATATTACAGTATGAACAAAATAACCCAGAGAGCCTCATCAGTGAAAGTGAGAACCAATTCAATAAAAATTCAAACAACTGCAAAATTTAACAGAGCTGTACAAACCTGAGTAGAGATAACCCGAGGGCTGTAAAAGAGTTTGATGGCTTTTTATAGCCTGAAGTCTGAAAGTTGAACTTGTTTTATTCTTTAAAAGTTTCTTCACAGATTTGAGACTCAGTTGTTGCCACCTTTACTCACTAATCGTTTTTACAATGTAAAACTTTTCACATTTGGTTGTTAGTGGCTACTTACTTGCAGATTGTTCCTACATTTTTGGTATGTGCCTCATCTTTAACACTTTCTGGTTCTTAATAGAAAACTAATGAAACCCATTTTACATCACTGTAGGCGTTGGCCAGTTACTGGTATCAAGTTAGAGGGAGCTTTTTAAAAGTTTGTTTCACTGAAGCTACGGTCACAAAGGTTCTTAAGAATGATGAGCTCATACAAAATCTTGAGTTAGACTTTCCTAGAGGGGGGCGAAGTTTCCTTCAGCCTTTTTACTAGGGCTGTAATCAACCAAAGAAATTCTTGATCGACTGAAACCCTGAAATTCCGACCGAAAATTGACTAATTTGCGCCTGTGGGGGGGGGCGGCGGTGTTCTGACAGCATTTTGCAGTACGTGCATCTGCGCAATATAATATGCCATGATTACTGCAATTACACTAAACGGCAAGGCAATTCAGGGAAAATTATCTTTGTTAAACATGCCTGATCAAGACAAGTACTAACGGAATAAAGCTGCGCATTGGGCTCAAAACAGAGTGTGGGCACAGCGCAATTGCGCATTAGGCAATAAAATAAAAAAAATTAAAAACCCGAACCAAATCCGGTAAACAGAAAAAAATCTGCACAACAATAAAAGGGAACCATATGTTCATTATTATTAGCAATAAAATGAAACAAAATAAATAGGGCTGTAATCAACCAAATTCTGCCCATGTCTTTGACATAGTAGAGGACTCACTGTAGTAAACGCTAAACAAAAATATTCAGCAAGCCACACAGGGCTTAATTGGAGCCGGATCCTGTTGATTCTGACCTATGTTGGCTGATTCAATTCAATTCAATTCAAAAATACTTTATTGATCCCAGAGGGAAATTAAGTGTTGGTATAGCTCATATAATCAATTCTTTAAGGAGTTGTTGTAGATAATGATGGCTGTGGGCAGGAAGGATTTCCTGTAGCGGTCTGTATTGCAGCGAAACTGAAGAAGCCTCCGACTGAAGATGCTCTGTTGTTGTGTGACTGTCTCATGAAGAGGATGCTCAGGGTTGTCCATAATTTTTTTGATTTTATGAAGAATCCTTCTTTGCATTATCATCTCCAGATTTTCCACAGTTGTCCCAAGAACAGAACCAGCCTTCTTTATCAGGTTGTTGAGCCTTTTTAAATCCCTGGCTCTGATGCTGCTACCCCAACAGATGACGGCTGAAGAGATTACACTCTCCACAACAGACTTGTAGAAGATCTCCAGCATCTTGCTGCAAACCTTGAAGGACCTAAGCTTCCTCAAGAAGTACAGTCTGCTCTGTCCCTTCTTGTAGACGGCTTCACTGTTGCGCCTCCAGTCCAGTCTGTTGTCAAGGTGAACTCCGAGGTATTTATACTCCTCAACCACCCCCACTTCTTCTCCCATGATGGAAACAGTGTTTGACTTGTCCCTGTTTCTTCTGAAATCTACAATCATCTCCTTTGTTTTGTTCACATTCAAGGTGAGACGATTGTTTCCACACCATGTCACAAAGCGGTCCACCAACTCTCTGTATTCAGCTTCTTGTCCATCTCTGATACACCCGACAATTGCAGAGTCATCTGAGTATTTCTGCAGATGACAGGTCTCTGATTTGTACTGGAAGTCTGAGGTGTACAGAGTAAAAAGGAATGGTGAGAGTACGGTCCCCTGTGGTGCTCCTGTGCTGCTGACCACCTGGTTTGACACACAATTCTTCAGTCTCACAAATTGTGGTCTGTTGGTCAGGTAGTCATTGATCCAGGCGATTGTTGAGGGCTCCACCTGTGTCTTCAGGAGTTTCTGACAAAGCAAATCAGGCTGAATTGTGTTAAATGCACTGGAGAAATCAAAGAACATGATCCTCACAGTGCTGCCTGCTTTGTCCAGATGACAGTGGGTTGGTTGAAGTAGGGTGGATGATGGCATCTTCAACTCCAACTCCACAGCGATAAGCAAACTGCAGTGGGTCCTGATACGTTCTTGTTTGCTTACTCAGGGGTGCCAACAGGAGTCTCTCCAGGACCTTCATGATGTGGGATGTCAGGGCAACGGGTCTATAGTCATTGATGACTGATGGGTGAGTTCTTTTGGGTACTGGAACAAGGCAGGATGTCTTCCACAACACTGGAACCTTCTCCTGAGTTAAGCTAAGGTTGAAGAGGTGCTGCAGAATCCCACAGAGCTGCTCTGCACAGGCCTTCAGGACTCTGGGGCTGACACCATCTGGACCTGCAGCCTTGTTCCGGTTCAGTTTCTCCAGCTGCCTCTTCACCTGACTTTTGGAGACAGACAAGTGGGAGGGGGAGGCAAAGGGGGTAGCAGCATTTCCTGACTTGGTTGAAGTCAAACTTGTGGAATTAGAAGAGTCCATGGCTGAGGTGAAGGATAAAACATCCGAGGTGTAACAGGAAAGCTGTTGATCAGAGGATAGTGGGATGTCTGTTTGGCTGGGAACAGGAGAGGGGGATGCTGAGGTAGTTCCAGAACTGAACCTGTTGAAGAATATGTTCAGTTCATTGGCTCTGTCCAGACTTCCATCTATCCAATCTTTCCTGTCCTTAAAACCTGTGATCTTTCTCATTCCTGACCAGACATCTCTGATATTGTTCCTCTGTAGTTTGTTCTCCAGCTTCTTCCTGTATGCCTCCTTGCTGTCTCTGATCTTGACCTTAAGTTGCTTCTGTATACTCCTCAGTAATTCCCTGTCTCCCTCCCTGAAGGCTCTTTTTTTCTTGTTTAGCAGCTCCTTCAGGTCACTGGTGATCCAGGGTTTGTTATTAGGGAAGCATCTCACTGTTCTGGTGGGGATGATGTTGTCCACACAGAAGTTTATATAGTCAGTCACACACTCAGTCATGTCATTGATGTCCTCTCCATGTGCTTGGCAAAGAGTCATCCAGTCTGTGGTTGCAAAACAATCCTGCAGGGCTTCTTCAGCTTCCTGTGACCATTTTCTCACAGTTCGTTTTGTCACAGGTTGCCTCTGAACAAGTGGTTTATATTCTGAACAGAGAAAAACAAGATTGTGATCTGATTGTCCCAGAGGAGGTCTTGGTTTGGACGTGTATGAATCCTTTACATTTGCATTAAACAAATCCAAGGTCCTATTTTCTCTTGTAGAGCAGCTGACAAATTGTTGAAATGTTGGAAGTGTAGTAGAGAGCGAGGCATGATTAAAATCACCAGATATTGCCACAAATGCATTGGGGTGCTGTGTCTGTAGCTTAGCAACAATGGAACTGATGACATCACATGCATTGTCAGCAACGGCTGAAGGTGGAATGTAAACAACTGCCAAAATTACACTGGTGAACTCTCTTGGCAAATAATATGGACGGCACCCCTCTCATGTATAAAATTATTTATATATATATATATATATATATATATATATATATATATATATATATATATATATATATATATATATATATATATATATATATATATATATATATATATATATATATATATATATATATATATATATATATATATATATATATATGCGTAGGCATTCATAGACCAAATCCCGAGATTGTAATGCTGTGGACTGTGTGTTTTTATTTTTGTAAGCTCACATTTATATATGTAATGGTTTATGCCAAGATTATGCGTTAGTGTTGTTGCACTGTTCAGGGGGTGGGGCACTGTTCTGCAGGCTGCACGCGGGGGAGTGCGCAGTTGAGTGCCGGGGAACTGGTGTGTGTCTGTAAATGGAGCTAGACAGACAAGCGGTTTATGTGAGAGTTCTTTTGATTACTGTTTTGTACGGCGTGATTGCGGCCAACAGCAGTCAGCATTAAAGCATTCGATTACAACCATTGTCTGCATCTATCAGAGAACATTACAATATTTAAAACATTCAGGCCTGTAAGGCCCTCTAAATGTTTTTACACATTTTTTTCCCCGCTACCATTTACTGCGTTCCGGGACCTGTGCGCGTCTCTGGTCATTCCTGCGCTGTCATGTACTTTGCGTTCCGGCACCTAATGATTTACAAATTATGCACTGAAGCCACAGCACGTTGAATAACGTGGACGTTCTTCGATCTCCCTGTAGACTGTTAAAGCAATATTACACGAGAGGCAGCGCTGTTGTAGCCTACTCTAACATCAGCACCGTTCAGCTCTCATAGAATGTCTATTGTCCAATCAAATTTCAAAAATTAACACGGATTAAAATCGACCAAGCAGAATTTTGGTCGACTCAGAACGCATCGACCAATAAGTCGACCAGTCGAGTAGGACTTTACAGCCCTACTTTGTACAAAGCTGGTACGGCTGATGGTCAATTCGCAAGAGGAATTTGAGGCATTCATGAGAAAATGTGGTGATTATTCTGCCGTACGCTGGCCGTAGAGTTCCTGTGTTCTTCATAAGGGTGGGACCTTCCTACAGTGTGCTTACCGCCATCTTACGAAAATTGTCGTAAAGTGGCCGTACAGCACCCCTATAAGTAAAGCATGGCAATCTCGAGTCGTTGGTAGGAAGATTCTACAATTTCCGGAACGTTTTGTCAGGAAGTTTTCCAATATCTCCCAAATTGTGTCTTGATTATCATACCTGCTGGAAAATTTGTGTATTAGTTTGTAATTTTCTAGATGGCTTTAAAGCCGAGAAGACTATGCTGCACCTTCTTCAGGTGCAGTTACAGGACGATAAGGAAGATCTAGCGGTTGTAGCCACTGCTTTAGTGCGGCAGCAACAAAAAAACATTGATACAGAGGCAGCACCTCTACGGTTTTATATGGCCAATTCACCCCCCCAACAATTTGATGTGTACTTGTGGCATACTTACGGCCACTGTAGGAATATGGGATTCTGGAATGGTCTACTAGCCCTAAATAATCCATGAACATCGTGTGTTGTTCTACGGTTGTTCCTAAGGTATTCATATGGAGACCCTACGAAGAGGGTTTTCGTGGTTTGATCTTAGAAAATCTTCAATCAATTTCAATTAATCAATCTTTATAAAGCGCTTCTCGTACAAAATTGCATCTCAAAGTGCTTTATAGATTAAAACTACCCCACATAAAACCAAATTCCCATCCCTCCACCACAGAATTAAAAACAGATCACGGCAGCCTGTTCCAGAGGAGAGGGCCATAATACTTGAAAGACTCTTCACCGTGAGTGTGTGTCCTGACTTTTAGAATGACAAGAAGACAGCTGCCAGAGGAGCGCAGAGACCGCGAGGGTTCATAAGGTAAAAACAGTTCTGAAAGATAAGAAGGCCCAAGACAATCAAGAAACTTAAAAACCATTAAAAGAACCTTAAAATCGATCCTAAAACATATGGGGAGCCAATGCAATGAGTTTAAAACGGGTGTAGTGTGCTCCCGCCTCCTGGTCTTCGTCAGGACACCTGACATAGTCTTTTTGGGAAGACTAGAAAGCAGGGGATTACATTAATCAATTCTACTGGAAATAAAAGCATGCATCAGTGTCTCCGTATTGACCTGAGAGAGAATAGGGTGGGCTCTGGCAATGTTCTTGAGATAATAAAAATCTATTTTAGTAATGATTTTATTGTGAGGAATAAAAGCCAGCTCAGAGTCAAAAACCACGCCCAGTTTCTTCACTTGTAAAGAAGGATTAAAAGGCAGTGTTTGTAGTTTTTGTAAAGGTTTCTCTCTCTGAGCCTGAGGGTTGATGACTAAAACTTCAGTTTTGTCCTGGTTGAGCTGGAGAAAGTTTTCTGCCATCCAGGATTTGATGTCTAAAATGAAGTTAAAAAGTGCATCATTGGCCGGGAGACATGGAGATGTACAACTGTGTATCATCAGCATAACTGAAAGTTAACTCCATGTCTTCCAATGACCCCTCCAAGAGGGAACATATAGAGGTTAAAAAGCACTGGGACTAAAATTGAACCCTTGGGCACACCACATGTAATCCTGTGGACCCTAGAGGAGCAGGTATCTAAACTTACCATAAAAGTTCTGTCTGTGAGATAGAATGTGACCCATTTGTGAACAGCACCAGAGAGGCCAATCTGTTTTAAAACAAGACCATTGACCTGACCTTACGAACAGGCAATGAACCCTGGATTCTTATAGGGCTGCCTTAAGGGAGCCGTAGGAAATGGTGCAGAACTTGTTCGTAGAGTGTTCATTGCCTTTTGTTCTGGTCGTGACCAAGCCTTGAAAAACATTCCTTGTACTATAAATGGGGTTTAATATCTTTTGAGAGTAATACAGTGCTTCCCCTACCCCACCTGTAGGTGCCTGTCAGTTGGTTGAAAAAACATTCCTACACTTTTTCCCTAAACTAGATAAAAAATGTAGTAAGCTCTCCGTAACCACTGTTAAATAAAAAAAGGATATAAGAATCATTCATTACATGGATAATGATATTAAAAATTTATAAATATTGCCCCAAACCACAGATCAGTAAAGCTGGGCGTACACCAAAGGATTTTCAGTCTCAGACTAAAGACTGGTAGTCTCTAGAAAACTTGCTGAAGTCTTGGCGCGCTCCTGTCGCCCCGATTTACAGGTCCTTCTCAAAAATTAGCATATTGTGATAAAGTTCATTCTTTTCCATAATGTAATGATAAAAATTTAACTTTCATATATTTCAGATTCATTGCACACCAACTGAAATATTTCAGGTCTTTTATTGTTTTAAAACTGATGATTTTGGAATACAGCTCATGAAAACCCAAAATTCCTATCTCAAAAAATTAGCATATGAAAAGGTTCTCTAAACGAGCTATTAACCTAATCATCTGAATCAACTAATTAACTCTAAACACCTGCAAAAGATTCCTGAGGCTTTTAAAAACTCCCAGCCTGGTTCATTACTCAAAACCGCAATCATGGGTAAGACTGACAACCTGACTGCTGCTCAGAAGGCCATCATTGACACCCTCAAGCAAGAGGGTAAGACACAGAAAGAAATTTCTGAACGAATAGGCTGTTCCCAGAGTGCTGTATCAAGGCACCTCAGTGGGAAGTCTGTGGGAGGGAAAAAGTGTGGCAGAAAACGTTGCACAACGAGAAGAGGTGACCGGACCCTGAGGAAGATTGTGGAGAAGGACCAATTCCAGACCTTGGGGGACCTGTGGAAGCAGTGGACTGAGTCTGGAGTAGAAACATCCAGAGGAAATGGGCTACAGGTGCCGCATTCCCCAGGTCAAGCCACTTTGGAACCAGAAACAGCGGCAGAAGCGCCTAACCTGGGCTACAGAGAAGCAGCACTGGACTGTTGCTCAGTGGTCCAAAGTATGAAAGCAAATTTTGCATGTCATTCAGAAATCAAGGTGCCAGAGTCTGGAGGAAGACTGTGGAGAAGGAAATGCCAAAATGCCTGAAGTCCAGTGTCAAGTACCCACAGTCAGTGATGGTCTGTGGTGCCATGTCAGCTGCTGGTGTTGGTCCACTGTGTTTTATCAAGGGCAGGGTCAATGCAGCTAGCTATCAGGAGATTTTGGAGCACTTCATGCTTCCATCTGCTGAAAAGCTTTAAAGAGATGATTTCATTTTTCAGCACGACCTGGCACCTGCTCACAGTGCCAAAACCACTGGTAAATGGTTTACTGACCATGGTATTACTGTGCTCAATTGGCCTGCCAACTCTCCTGACCTGAACCCCATAGAGAATCTGTGGGATATTGTGAAGAGGAAGTTGAGAGACGCAAGACCCAACACTCTGGATGAGCTTAAGGCCGCTTTCGAAGCATCCTGGGCCTCCATAACACCTCAGCAGTGCCACAGGCTGATTGCCTCCATGCCACGCCGCATTGAAGCAGTCATTTCTGCAAAAGGATTCCCAACCAAGTATTGAGTGCATAACTGAACATAATTATTTGAAGGTTGACTTTTTTTGTATTAAAAACAATTTTTGTTTATTGGTCGGATGAAATATGCTAATTTTTTGAGATAGGAATTTTGGGTTTTCATGACCTGTATGCCAAAATCCTCAGTTTTAAAACAATAAAAGACCTGAAATATTTCAGTTGGTGTGCAATGAATCTAAAATATATGAAAGTTTAATTTTTATCATTACATTATGGAAAAGAATGAACTTTATCACAATATGCAAATTTTTTGAGAAGGACCTGTATGCCAGTCTTTCTCTAGTCTTTTGAATCAAACATGTTTGATATTTTTGCGAGTCCCCTTCATGATATGTTCTTGCACCTTGCCACACATCATTTTATTTTGGTTCCTCCGGGAAAGTAGGCTATAAACATAGGTGTCATATTTATAAATAACAGTTTTGTAGCCACCTATGGATCCGACAGGGTCTATACACAACAAATACAATATTTGTGTTGCATGGCTGAAAAATGGCCTAGAAATGGGCCATAAATTACAAATTGTATGCCAACCTTGCCCCCTGGAAACCAGCGCTATCTGTGCATCTGCATGGAGCAAGTGGTACAGCATAAACACCTTGCATTAAAAAGATATTAGTTAACCAGTTACCTGTTGATATTGTACCCACTTTGAATGCAAGTCTTTATTTGACATATCATCAATCTTGGCAAAGAATGCTACAACATTCGCACATAAAGAAACTGTATAATGCTGAACATAATGAGGAATTTTCCGGGAAGCTAAAATAGCCTAGGTGTAGTCTTTTAAATAGTGTCCCTACAAGATTCAGTGTTCATAAAATCTTTAGTCTGAGACTAAAAAAGTGTTAACCCAAGTCTTAAGCTGTGAGCTGATAATCTTTAAGAATCTTTTATAAGTCTTTTTTTTTAAAGTCCTGAGGTGTACTGAAAGCATAAGTTGGATGTGATGATAAAAACGTTGAACAGTATGGAGCGATTAGTTCTCCTCTATTTGTTTTACTTTATGTAATACTGAGAAGGTTATTGAGACTTTCTTGTGGGTTTTCTTATTGGAGGCAACCTATTTATTCCTTAAAGACTTTTGCAGTTCTTAACAGCTAATGGTCGATATTTACCGGCTGCATTCGTTTTGTTTTTTGCTTTACTGACATTTCCCACAGCTGCGTATGCATTGTCCATAGTTACAAAAGTCTCCTCGCTGTTAAAACAAAACTCTTATAATTATGCAAGCAAACTTGCCAACCTGCAAAACATCCCTTTAAACTGATTGCAGAGGTGTCCGCATTCAGTAACTATTCTCTGGCAGAAGGACAAGGCCAGTTATCCCAAATAAAATTATTGCAGACTTTTCAGTCTGTCTCGTACTTATAAGAAGGATTGTTTATTTTCTGTTTTTTTCTTTCTTAGATGTTTAATCTCCCACAGTGGGAACAGCAGGTTTTTATAGATTGCCAAGCACTTTCCCTGTTAATCCAAAAGCATGTGGTCAGACTTAAAGGGTTTGATCAGTGGGATAAAAAAAATTTCCCAAGCCTTTTCCTTCAGTTTTCTTTCTCTTAGTGTCAAATTTTGAGAACTCAACATCCAAGTTATGCTTCATCCATTTTTAAATATTGATACACATTGAGATGAAAACTTAATTGTGTGGGAATCATTTATTTAAAAATATTTTTTTTTTTAAGGAAAAAAGCTATACACCGCTATCAGAGAGGGTTTTCTTCTAGGAAGTTTGTGGAGGTCTTTTTTCGCCTGCTTATTGCCCGAGATCATTGTGACTTTAATGAAGCGTCATGTGTATTGTACTTATTGCAAAGATAGGTTTTGTTGCATTTCAGAAACATCTGCACTATTTGAGTATTAGTTCTGGGAGTTTTTTAACATCTCTTACTTTTGAAAATTAAAAAAAAAATTTAAATGGAGAAAAATATCAGTCTATTCTTCCTCTTAAAGCTGGCAGAGAGAGTTTTTCGGTAGCCAGTGGTGGAAGGAGAGATGGTCAGAAACTCTTAAAGAACTCCAGAGGCAACCGAGAAAAATCCCAACCTCACTGCTTGATGATGGTGAACAAAGCTCAGCTGTAATACTCTATAAGCGGGTGGGGAAGTTATAAAGAAAGCACATTGAGTGCAGAGTATGATGGCAACAAAACACTTTCCTCGAAACGCTTCAATGAATTATAGACCTCTGTCATTAGGTCATAGCTCATTGTTCACTTTTCCTTTTTGTCTTTCAGTTAGAGGAAAGGAGAATATATCTGGTCTTTAATGAATGTATTGTTGACAATACGGTGGGGGTAGTTGTTGAATTAAAGATCAGGGTGAAAACTGAGCCCTGATTTAACAAAGTTACAACTTAATATGTTTATATTGATTTAATCTTTTAAGGTTTAAAAAAACTAAAAGCTCAAAGTTTATATTTTTATTCAACAGATAGTTTCAATTATTTCACTTAGTGAGCTTTTTTTTCTCTCCTTTTCAGGAAAAGTGATAAAAATCTTGTTTGACGAAGTATAAACAGCTGCCTATTTCTACATTTCCATCAAGCCAACATTGCTTATTAATGCAGTAGTAGACTAATCAAACAAGAGACAATGTGGCCTTAGGCTGGGCTTAAGGACTCTAAAAATAGCAGTCAAGTCATGCTGACTCCTATAGACCCTAAACAGGCGCCCCAGTGCTCTAGTAAAAGCAGTGATTTCTTTTGTTGGCCTTAGTTACAGAACATAAATCTTATTTAAGGATGACTTTCTTTGCAGGAAAAAAATTAGCAATATTATGTCTGGCATTGCAGTGAGGCTCTGACTGTAAGGCTTACTTGAATTAAATCACCTGCCAGTTTCCTTGATCACGTGATTATAGTCTCATGATTAAGCTCTTAGGACACTGTTCATTATTTAGGCAACTACAGTGGAGATCATTTCTTTTCAAGCTATAGATTAATTGCTAACAGGTTGTACTGTGAATGTAGGAAGACCTAGAAGATTTAGCACTGGTTTTACAGTGGTATAAAATATAGAGAACATTTTATTACTATGGTCCTTTCTTCCCAAAAGAAAAAGATGCACCAAATTTTCTCTTTTTCTTTTAATACCACTGTAAAATCAGTGCAAAATGTTCTAGGGGCTTCCTACATTTACAGAACAAACTGTTAACAATTTAGTTCTCTCATTTTAACACACCCAGAGATCTTAAGGGCACGTTCTTGTTGTAACTCCAACAGAGAACTTGAATAATCTGACTTCAGAGTACAACGAAAAGCACCATTTCTCTTTTTGCTTTGTTTTACATTACATTTAGTACATAAAGAAAAATCACAATCTAGGCATCCCCCTGATTGATAGGTCCTGGATATGAGATTCTCTCAGTATCATAACCCTGAGTAAAAATACTACAGTTGCAGTGTGTCACACTTTTACTTAAAACAGAAAAATAAATATTACCTTGCATTAGCAAAATTAGCAGAGATTAATATGGTTAAATAATGTTCTCTGACCTGTAATTATTTGTAATACATTGGCACACATGAGAGGAAGGCAACGTGTATGTTTAGGCTCTATTTAAAATCGTTCATTTGTTTCATGTATTCCTGATAATTTACAAGTTGTTTTTTTTTACCATGTGTTGTGACACACATAGGTGGGTTTTGGCTATGAATAATTATGAATAATTGCCCTAAGCAATTATTCATAAGATTTAACAATTTTATGTAAAAATTGCCAAGTTTAGGGCACCATCGTGGAATTCAGGGAATCAATAATAGCCAAATGGTTTAGTCTCAGTTAATGTTTACGATTACCTGCTTGACGAGGCTAAGATGATTAAACAATAGATGTTCTTCGAACAGGAAGTTACTACACATGTGGAACAATGACAAACGACTTTCCAAAATACAAGTTTATTACAAAGAGTTCAAAAGTAAAACCGTAAAATGGACAAATATGCAAAGAAGTTGAAAGAATAACCAATAAATTAATTGTGATGTCACAGTTGAGTATAAATATTTATGCTTAAAGTGCAACTCTCCCCCAAATTCACTTTTTTTGTGCTGATAAACTGTATAAATGAGTGTCTAATAGTGCTGTCTACATGTCTGGTCATTATTTTTTGTATTTTAGTAATAATGTTAGTGGAGTGCTCTCTTCAGGTTTAAACTTTACACTGCACTTGAATTTGAATCGGGCATCGCTGCTGGCCCAGCTTGGGTTTCTGACATCAGCCTTCCAGCTGCTGTGAAGTATAAAACAAGCCCAGTCTAGGCCACACCTCCGTAGCGAGCTGTAGTTGGGATAGGGCAACACCTCATTTTGAGGCCTTTTTCAAACAGGAAATGTAGGCGGAGTTTTTACTCTGACAGGGGATGAGTTACGCTTTAAAGACCATTGCTTGTATTGAAGAGTTTTGGGAGTTGAGCTAAGTTAGTTTAAACTACTGTAATGGAAATGAAACCTCAACGATGTCAACACACCAATTCAACATCTTTCTTGGACAGAATTGCAGACTGCACAGATGGTACCTTCCCAAAGGAAAAAGTACTATAGCTTACTACGGTATATATTAGACTCAATAATATTTAGGCTACTACATAAGATAATGGATTTCTATACATTTAACAGATGACCACTTTAGTTGTAAGATTCAGATAATTATTTATTAAAAGCTAGACATTTTAAATGAGAATAAGAAGGAAAAGTATTCATTTGTTCCCCCCTTTCCCTGTTAATGCCCTAACTGGCCCCCTCGCAAAACTTTGCTAGATCCGCCCCTGCACAGTTGTAGAAAATGATCCTGGTGTTGTTTGTCTCTCAGAAACAGTTTATAACTTCCCTTCAACTCATTCATGTCACCTAAAAGGTAAACGTGTTTCTCCATCATCACCTGTTCAGCTCTGATGATTCAGTAAGAACATCTCCTGGTTTCCTCTTCATGTTTCCCTGTCACCAGATATCCAAACTGATATCATGGCCAGCAGCTTTTACGGTTGTGGCTCCAGCAAACGTCAGCTGATACTAGAAAGTCATATTAAATCAGTTCTAACAGGTTATTAAACGTGCTGCTGTTGTTTAGCGCAACATCCACTGGTTTCCAGAGACTGAAGAGACTGAACGAGGATCAGTTATGCCCCCTCTCGGCACGCTTTGATCACGTGCAGATCTCTGACAGTAGAGAACCGCTGCTTCCTCAGGAGGCAGCAGCGCAGGTTCAATTAAGAAATAATCACCTCGTCCCCGTAAAATTTATTTTTAGCAGTTTGTTGGTGCTGAAAATGTAGCCGTGGCGCGGCGCCACACCAAAGTCTATGTAGGGGAAACACTGACTTCAGTCACAAGTGCTGAAATGAGTATCTGATGGGTGGTCACTCCTAAACTTTCTCTGGTATTTTTCTAATGGGACTTTAAACTGATGAATAAGTACAACAGAAGATTTTCAAAGTCTAATGTATAGAGTGGTATACATTGAAACCGAAAGCTGTCTTATTGCGTGTTTGCGCTTGGGGAAGGACTTGGGCCAGTTACTGGTTTTGAGATGTTTTCAAAAGCCACTCAAATGTCCAATGCTGCAATTTAAAGTTCTTGTAATGAGATGCCAGAGAACGTGCTGGAGTGGCCAGGGGTTTCTGCAACTGTTTGCAACATATAATAGCGCATGGCTGCCGGTTAGAGCTGGGCAATATGGCCTCAAATCTTTATTGGGATATAATCTGAAGCATGTCCGGTAACGATATTTATTGCGATATATTCTTCTATTTATATATGTCAAAATGACTGTTTTTGAACATTCTCATATTACAGATAAATTGCTGCAGAAAAGCCATTCCAAAGAAGTGTAGAATTCCATAAAAAAAAAATATATATATATATATATATATATATATATATATATATATATATATATATATATATATATATATATATATATATATATATATATATATATATATATATATATATATATTGTGCAAAATGCATTTAAAAAATATTCAAATGCTTTTCCAAAAAATGCAACACAAAAATTATCATAACATAAATAAAGACGGAGATATTGTAAATAAAGTTCAAAATTGTTTAAGCTGAAGTGCAAAATGTAGAAAGGGAAATAACATTTCTTTCTGCTTTCCTGATTACTTATTTGGAAAATTAATATCGCACAAAAAATAAAAGTGCACCTATTTGAATTAAAAACGCTTCAGATTCCGGTTTCTTTTACGTTGAATAGAAAACCACGAATTTTAAACTTGCAAAATGTAGTGTAAATATGAACACTGAACATCAGTATTTATCCAACTTGCGTACCTGGTACAAAGTACGAAGGCACAGCTTGATGACATCATCAAAGTGCTCAATGGCGGTTGGCCGGTATAGTGAAAAACTATACCTTTGGCTAAATTTATATAATTTTTAGCTTGTACTGTTTATATTGCCCACTACTACTGCTGCTCATCAACTTACTGCTTAAAGTAACTGTAGGAATTAAACTTAACGCCCTTTTGAAAGCAACATGTAAGAATGCATTTGGCAAGCTGCTAACCAGCTGTCTGTTAAGCAGCTGACTGTAGACAGCAGATAGCCTGACTAGTTAACTGCTGTTAGCTAATGGCAGCTGTTTGTTCTCCTAGTGTTACTCTAAAAAGAGCAAATTAGCAAGATACATAAAATTATGTACCATATTACTGATTTATTCTTTACTTATGGTTTAGTGAGAGAATTAAAATAAAAACATACGTTTTTGATTTGTATGTATGTATGTATGTATGTATGTATGTATGTATGTATGTATGTATGTATGTATGTATGTATGTATGTATGTATGTATGTATGTATGTATGTATGTATGTATGTATGTATGTATGTATGTATGTATGTATGTATGTATGTATGTATGTATGTATGTATGTATGTATGTATGTATGTATGTATGTATGTATGTATGTATGTATGTATGTATGTATGTATGTATGTATGTATGTATGTATGTATGTATGTATGTATGTATGTATGTATGTATGTATGTATGTATGTATGTATGTATGTATGTATGTATGTATGTATGTATGTATGTATGTATGTATGTATGTATGTATGTATGTATGTATGTATGTATGTATGTATGTATGTATGTATGTATGTATGTATGTATGTATGTATGTATGTATGTATGTATGTATGTATGTATGTATGTATGTATGTATGTATGTATGTATGTATGTATGTATGTATGTATGTATGTATGTATGTATGTATGTATGTATGTATGTATGTATGTATGTATGTATGTATGTATGTATGTATGTATGTATGTATGTATGTATGTATGTATGTATGTATGTATGTATGTATGTATGTATGTATGTATGTATGTATGTATGTATGTATGTATGTATGTATGTATGTATGTATGTATGTATGTATGTATGTATGTATGTATGTATGTATGTATGTATGTATGTATGTATGTATGTATGTATGTATGTATGTATGTATGTATGTATGTATGTATGTATGTATGTATGTATGTATGTATGATTTTTTTACTTGTGTTATATTTAAACAGCAGTAGGAATAATAATAATTTATATAAATTGAAAAGTATTTACATCATGTGACAATTTTGTTTGTAAGTTTTTGTATTATTCCTATGAATTGGTATTTACCCAAGGTTTTCATACCATTAAAAGGCCGTATTATCCACTGAAATAAATGTGATTCTCTTCAAAGATAAAGTGTGGATATGAACGAACAGCATTATTTTAGACCGGAGTCAGATTCAGTGTGTTGGTTCTGATGTCTCAAATACTGTACAGTGTGATATAAAGACTTTATCTAGAGGGTTTTTCAAAATCTCACCCATTCTTGTTTGTGTTTCATATATTCACCATATTTTCCTTTTTGTAACCCCATAAAATAAACTAATTTGACATCCTCTGGGTTTCCAAAACCTGTCAATATAAGGCTCATTAACAAGTCAGGGTAAAATGAAGGAAATTTAACATCTAATGAACTTCCTACCTAATCAGATCAGACACAGCACTTTCTACACATATATGCTCTTCAGATGTATTCATGACTGTGATATTTTCCTTGTTAGTTTAGAAAAGGTTTTGTGATTGCTAGATAAATCACTGATTGGTCTGTTACTGTTGAAGGAAAATGTCTCTCCCAGTTGAACTCCTGCTCATCATGGAAAATCTAGTTACATTAACAGAACATTTTAGAAGCTGTATATCAAACCATTTTATTCTCTTTTGTTTGTGTTTCCTCTTAGGGTTCCAGGTTGGTGTTGTGAGAGAGCAAGCTACCTGTGGGGAGGTGGACCGCCTTGGGCATTGTCCCTTGTTCTCAAGGTAGGAACCAATCTTAGATCAAGTTTTGAGTTTGTCTAATAATCAGGGCAGTTATTATTTTAACAGAAGTAGCCTCAAATTGTTTGTTTTGTAAAACAGTAAGTTTCCAAGTCAGATTAACAGAATGACTGAACCGAAATGAATAAATGTCCAATGTCGTGGAAATAGAGAATATGTGTTGTATACACACATTTTCTGTTTTGACCACATTTAGACATTTATTCAGTTAAAAGAAGCAAAATAAAAACTTGATTAAAACATTACAACATTGATAGAATAAAATATACCCTGCACTCAGATTAATGCGCATTGGTCACTGATAAAACTGTGCTGGCCAATCTTTAGTAAATGTAACTATTAGGGTTGGACGATGGCTTTTTTTTTTTAACTAAATCTCTTTCCAGAGGCCTAAATTTTTTTTTAACTTAAAACGTAGGAAAAACCTTAAATTCGTAAACTGTACTTTCGTTATTTTACTACACTAATACATTAGAAGTTGTAATACGTTGTACATTACATGTTGTAATACACTTCACGCAGCTGCGTGAATAAGCGTAAATGAAGTGGCCACTTCAATGGCACCCATTGTACTCACCCGGCCTTTTCAATACGTGGCACTCGGTTGCACATAAAGGGAAAAAAAGAGACTGATGAACCGAGCTGTAAACCACAACTTATTTTCGTGGTGGACCAGTCGCTGATGCCAAGAAGTTAAAAAAAGAAAAAAAAAACGTCCGGATTTTGTCCTCAGTCACCCATAAGGAAGGCGGTCTTTGTATCAGGATCCACCTACTACTCCAGGTCGTTCTCCTCCCAGCCTTACAATAAGTTCTTCCCACCGAGCAGCTCCACGACGTGCTCCTCCCGTGTCGACTGACAGGCGAACAGCTGATCTCCTTTGACGCTCTCAGGTCTCCACCCTCGGCGTGTTATGCCTCCCTTCAGCCAAAAACTGCTGGAAAACATAAGGCAGGGACCAATATCCGTGCACCCTTAGTGCGCATAGCGCAAGTTATGCGGCAGAGGTGAAACTGTACTCGCAGGCCGTGAGTATAAGCGATGACGAGCACGTCTCCCGCAGCACTAGGCAGATCATCGATGTGTGTGGCGATCCTCGCTGGCTTCTCAAAACGGAGGTGAAACGGTACTCGCAGGCAATGCAGCACTGCCTGTCTGCCTCTCGCAGTTTTGCCGGAGACATACAGTGCGCCTGTCATCGCTCGTGATGGGTTTTGCTGTCCTGCCTCAGCTTCATTTATGTGCAGCCTAACAAGTTTTTGCGCACCTGTAATAAAGCGGCTGCATTGCTGCGCTCCTCCTCCTGACTATAGAAGAGACTATAGGATTAGTCTGTGTCTGACTCCATCGTGATATCGGTCAGCCATCACAATGGACGATGACATCGTCCATGGGCACAACCCTAGTAACTATACAATGAGAAACTTTACCCTGTTATGAAATAAGTTAATCCTCTTGATTTTGTGTTTTAAATATTAAAATTTTCAGTAGCTTACTCTGTAGCTGCTCAGACCTTTTAAAGTAGTTTATTTCTTTATGGAGAGGTCCTTTGAAGATGATGAGATATAAAAAACATAATCTCAATCTGCACAATCTGCTTTTATATCCATAAACTATTAAATTCTTTATCCTGAGTGATCAGTTTCTTCTTTTTTATCCTTGACTTCCCTTTTGCGTGATGGTGCTTTCATCATACAGAGGACCCAAGAACAGACCACAATAAATAACTGAAATCTGCAAATACTTAAGACCCCCTTTAAAATACTTATACCTCCCTATTTTAATCATTAAAACACCAAATATACCTTAATATGCAGTTTTAGCACCACCACAGAAGCGAGCATCCACAATCATCCTTATTTCAGCTCTTTGGGGTACAGTTAATCAGAAAACTAAATGGCTCTCCTGGATTGGCTGCTTTGCACATGCCAGCCAATAGCTTGTCAAGTTGCATTGAAGTAGATATTACAGCTTCCCAGGCTGCATTTTCCCACCCAAATATTTTAGATATGCTCTACAAAAAAAAGATTAAAAAAAAAAAACTTAAGAGAGGGTGAGCAGTGATGATTAAACTAGAACTTTTTTTAACCCAGTGCTGCATGTTTCTTAGTTGGATAAAGAGCTTTTATAAGGGAAAGTTTTTGTTGTTGGTGAATCTTTAGAAAATTTTGAAGTGCAGAAGCAATTAAGTTCAAAGTTTGCCATTATTAGAGTAAAAGAATTATGTGAAAGATTAGTGTTATTGCTATGGCAGTGACTGTGTAAAACTGATGCTCTCTGTCCTGTTATTTTGCTGTATTAGAGCAGAAAATTACAAATGTGACAATCTTACTAGTTTTATACAAATTTTTTAAATTATTGCTGTACTCAGGGTTAGTGTGAACTGTTCCACACAAATGGGGAGAAAACTTTTACCTTTAGCTTTGGTTAATATGTAACTTATTATTAATGAAGTTATGTCCAGGGTTGGTGTGTCCCATGAGTGAGCCACCATGCATGTAGCTTCCAACCCTCTATTATCCAGGCGGTCTCAGTTTTTGTAACAACCACAGCTGGATGATATTGGAAAATCTAGCGGTTATTTTTGGATAAATACTAAGATAACAGTAACAGTTGTGATAAACGGACATATTTTTCCATTTTCTCTCTCTCAACTCTGCCTCCAACACACTCTGATTTTTTTTGCGTTTTAGGTCATATCATCTTTGTCAAGTGTGAGGATTCACTTTAGTGAGACTCCATTTAACAACCTGAATTTTACATGCAGAGTTTGAGTTCATGACATTTTCTTTGCTAATTAATATTGCACACACTGATTGTGTGTATATAATTCCAATATTCTGTGCTGCTCTAGTAACTACGTAGGGCTAATACTAGGGATGGGCATTTTCCCTGTGTTCACACTATGGTTGCCCTATTTTGAGGAAAACATACTTGTAGTAATGTTTGTAATGTGGATTGGACCAAGTGTCGTCTTTTTATAGAAATCAAAATAGGGTCACCCTATATTATATTTCAATTGCCAACACACATTTCCTTTAGCTTTCATTCAAATATGACCTTGATATGATTATGAAGCATATTTTGGACATGTGTTGATTTATTTGTGGTTTGACATGAACAAAAGACATGACATCAATTGTTTTGGATACTTAAATTAGTGAAACTGAATGGATTTAAGAGAAAGTAGGGATATAAGAAAATATTGATACACCGATTTATTGCGATATGTTATTTCCCGTTATTGTATCGATATTCAAAAAAATAGATATTTATTTTATTTAAAATAATCATTTTATAATCGAATCGTAGCACCCAAATCCTAATCGAAATCATGAGGCACCCAAGATGAACACTCCTAATATAAACCAGGTCTGGGTCTGAAGGAGGGTTAAAATCTATCCTACTGGCCAAACATATTATTGGCATGCAGTGCATTGATGCATTGCCCTTCAGATGTAATATGCAACCAAATCTATCTAAGCAGCCTTTTGAGCTCGACAAAATTATAAATAAAATGTATAACATGACATTGTCACTTTTTATTGAAATTATGAAGGCTGCATATTATTGCAGTTATAAAACCTACAACCTTAATTTTTTTTAAAGAGAGTCGAGTACAAATATACAATGTAAACCTTTTATATTTTGGAACAGTTTGTTTATTTTTGCCAAATTTTTCACTTTTTTCTGCTCTTCATATGGTAATAAGAGTGTAATTGGCTGAAATTAGCTGGGTAATTAGTTAGGCTGTCTGCTCTGGTAGCCAGCCTGAAGTCATTTGCTTAACAGAGATGCTGTTTGTTTGTTTGTTTCGTGCTTTCTTTAACACCCATGAGTCTTATTAAGAGTTATGGACAGCAGTGCTGTGAAATTGTACGCGCCCTTACTCATTGGACGGCGCCTCATATGGAGCCGTCTCGGCTGTTTACATTTCACTGTACAGGAAGTGTCCCCCGCAGCACCAAGAAGTAAAGCGCCACCACAGGCGGGGAGGTAAACATGTTGCTCAAAAGCTTTGCTTCGCTTGATGAAGAGCAGTGTTAAAGCAGACCGCACCAACTAAACGGCAGCAACAATGTTGCAATTTTTGGAGATTCTAACAGATTATCAGGTGTGAATTCACTCTTAGTGTTTGATCCATACAGTCGGACAAAACTCTGGTCACTTTCAAGCCATGGCGTTTTTGATTGCAGAAATGCTTTTGAAACCGTAACTTTTCTAAACCTTCATTTACATTTATTCCAGTAACGAGCCCATACGTAAGTGATACTATGAAATTCAGTTTTGAAGTTTGCTCTCGTTGCGCTTTTCTGTCTGACTCTGTATTCCAGGATAGAAATCTCGCAAATGACTGTCAGTGATGCACTGTTGTTGGTATTTCCACTCATTGCAGTAGTTTGGGAAGGAATGTTCTGTGTGTGTTGCACCGGTCAGGGGGGAGGGCTGCCATTGGAAAATACAAGGAAGGGCTTGGTCCTAAGTAAAATATTCCAGAGCATGCCAGTGAAAAGGTTCTCCTGGGTGTAGCTGCCTGATAAGATCTGAATGTGAGTGCAGTCACTCAGGATTTTTGGGTGTTAAAGGGGCAGTGCTGGACAGCAAGTGGTGACTCTGTGGCAAACATGTCCAGAGACGACATGCTGGCCCTTTGCTCCCCTAACATGGGTGATGGCACCATAACTTTCTGTTTTCCTCTAATTTCATTTAACTTTAATTTTGTTGCTTCACTTTTATTTGTGTTTTATCAATTATGTGCGACTCTAAGAACAAACTTCTTTAGCTAAACAGAAACAAAACTGAAGTAATTATTTTTGGACCTAAAAAGGAACAATCAATACTCGGCACACAGCTTCAGCTATTACAGCCAGAAACAACTGAACAGGCCCAAAATCTGTGTAAGACAATTACAAAGTTGACCTTCTATTAGTTGAAGAACATGTCGAGGATTAAACAACCGATGTCCCTGCAAAATCTTAAAAAACGTATCCATGCGTTTATTTTTAGTCACACTGATTACTGCAACAGTGTCTTTACAGGTCTGCCTAAAAAGTCTGACCGTTGCAGCTGATTTAGAACGCTGCTGCTCGCATCCTCACCATTATTAGAAAAGTAGTGCACATCACCCCAGTTCTGGAGTCCTTACACTGGCTCCCTGTAGCTCAGAGAATAAACTTTAAAATACTTTTGTTAGTTTATAAATCATTGAATCCCCAGAAATCACAACCAAAACCGAACATGAGAAAGCAGCATTTAGTTTTTATGCTCCTCCATATGCTCCATGATAATCTAGGCGTCCTTAAGATTGTCAGAAAGGGAGAATTGTGTCAGAAATTGGCATGAAAATCTTGCTGTTTGAATCAGGCCTTAGATTCGGGTGTGTTTTATGGAGTTGCAGTGTAAGTGTAACTTTTGTTCAGTTAAGCTCATTTGTATAGCACATTTCAGCACGGGCCCCAACCTCACGACAATGACTGACACAATCTGCTGGGATTCCTTAAATAGGAAACTTTTTAACTGATTGGAATGTTTGTATAAAAGTATTGAAATGACTTCTTGTTAAGTGCCTTGAGATGACATCTGTTGTGAATTGGCGATATATAAATAAACTGAATTGAATTGAATTGAAAGAAGTTAAATAATTTTGAAAAGGAATAAGCTGATAAAGCTGAAACTTAAGCAATATTTACAGTTTAAAAAAGTTTTGAATGTTACCGTTTAGTCTAAAAATGCACATCCCAGGGAATCATTTGGACCTTTTTTCTTCTGAGAATCTCAGACTGGGCAGTCTTGATTAAATGTTACCAGTTGATTGAATAAACTGAACTTGGAAATTGTGTTAAGACTTAAAACAATATAATGAGCTGCAGCAACTTATTTCATTAATCTGTTTCAATAATCAGGAGATTTTATGCAAAATGCTGGTGCCAGTGATCACGCTTATGTTTCTGGTTGTGCTACTAGTGACTAAGGAAGGGGCTTGACAAACTTTTCTGCAACATGGAGAAGGGTGAGCTGAAGATCCTCAACAAGGGGGAAGAGGAGGAGATGGTACGCCTATTTGATTTAACATCGGTGTTTATACCAGAATGTTCCCCATATCACAATACTTTGCCTTTCTTTTTGTAGGAGCTGCAAGGCTACCGCCTCTGTCGTTGGCGGCTGGCCTTTGTAGGATTTGGGGTAGTTTGTACTGGAGGTTTCCTTCTCCTGCTGCTCTATTGGATGCCAGAATGGTGCGTCAAGTCCACCTGCACCCGTACCACAGCCCGTGATGCCGAAGTGGTGTTGCTGCGCTCCACGGTAGGAACGGAGTCCATGCTGATTAACGTTTGTTATATCCCTTCATTCAACTGTCTCCAAGTCCTTATCTGTGCTTTGTAGCATGGCCTGACAAGACCTCAACCTGCTTCATTTGCAATAAAACTATAAATTACCAATAGAATCCTGAATCAAATTAGTTTAATTCACTTTATTTATAAAGCAGCAATTCACCACAGTCATTTCAGATTAATCTAGTTCATTCCAATGCAATGTATACAGTCTAATTTAGTCCAACCTGTAATACAATCCAGTCATATTCACCTGATGATCTCAGTGAGTTTGGTTAAATGTCACCCATTCAAGGAAGATCAGCTGACTGCGTCTAGTTGTTGACGCTGCAGCAATTCCTCCTCCTGAGGAAGCATGCGGTGCTGGTGGAGAGCAACAGCTTGCTTTTAATAAGGAGGGATCTGCAGCAGAAGCAGCCTCAGTATGAGTGGCTGTCTTCTACATCCAGCTGGGGCATTAAGAGGGAAAGGAAGGGGTTACCTGGAAATAAAAACACATACACACTGAGTCAGGAGTACTTTCTAGGAGAAATAAAAAGTATTTTGTAGAACTGAAGTAGTATTTACACCTGCAATAAAATTATGTTAAATTTACAGAAGATAAAATTAGAGATAATCATTGAGTCATATTAGATTAAGATTATTGTTACCTCACATGCATGGGTTGCCTTGTGATGACATCGGCACACCTGCTGCTCAAAGGTTGCAACCTAAAACCTCCCAAATGTCACAACAGAATAATATTGCTGTAATTTGATTCTTCTAATTTTGGAAAAACTGGGATTTAAATTATTTTTTTCAGTCTGTTGAAGTTGCACCTTATTAGTTGATTCAGGAGGATTCTGATTTATTGAGACCAACTAATTAATACACAATTACATAAGCATGAATGCAGAAAACTGGCAAACCAAATTTATTTGTGTGTATCTGCTGTCCTGTCGTGGTCAGGGCCCTTTTTGTTTTGATGTTGTTGCTAATGTATCAGTAAATGCATTGGTCTATTTACTGACCAATGCCTCTCATTGTTGGTGTTTGCTGTTGACCAGGATGAGTTCCGGCGCTGGTTCCTGGCCAGGGTACGAGTGATGCTTGCTCCGGGGAGCAACCCCTTCCACAGCCTGGAGACCCAGACCACCTCCCCTCCCTCCTCCCCTTCCTCCCCCTCCTGCCCCTTCTCCAGCCCCTCCCCTGCCCCTCTGGCCAACGGACACACTCCTCACCCCTCCGATGGCAGCCCTGCTCAGGAGCTCATCAGAAGATTTTCCTATTACCAGCCCACACAGGTACCTAAACAAGATAACTGGTGAAAACTTTGAATATGTGAACCAAACCAGCTGAACATACAGCACATGGTGAGCATAGGCACCTGATCAATGGAGCCAAGGAGCTCCCCATTGCTCCTCCATGTTTCCTAGTTTTGACTCCCTGCACCCATTAAACTAATCTTCCAACACAAAACGCTGATATCATGCATGATTCATTTGCTTGATAGAGCAGAATCTTTAGATTTTTTTATAATTCACTAATCGGGTAAAACATTATGACCACGTGCCTAATAATGTGCTAGTTCCCCTTTCTGCACCAAAACAGTTGTGATCCGTTGACATGTGGACTCCACGAGACCCTTGAGTGTGTGCTGTGGTATCTTGCACCAAGATGTTAGCAGGAGATCCAGTAAGCAAGGAGGAGCCCTCCATATGTGGAATTTGGAGGCCATGTCAATATTTCATACTTAATGCTCTGCTGATCTCATCATTCCTGACACTTTCTTTTGCTTTGTAGCAGGGTGCATTATCCTGCTGAAAGGGATCACAGCCATCAAGGGATGTACACATTCTGCAACCATGCTTAGATAGGTGGTATGTGTCAGTGTACAACTAAGAGAGATGGATATAGGGTTCAAACCAGCAACCCACCAGTTAGTGGACGAATTTCTACCACATGAGCCACGGTCGCCCTGTTTTATTTATATATTTATTTTCCCGATGATAAAAATACAACTAAATGATTTCATTGCCAAAATGTCAGACATTAGCTGAGACTTGACTGTTTTTGATGAAACCTTGTTGGAATAAAGTGAGAGATTTTTTCCCCCCAGCAGCTGTTACCTCCACTAAAGAGGTTATGTTTTTGCCATGGTATTTTATTTTTTTTGTCCGCAACATAACTCAAAATGTTCGACAGATTTTTATGACATTTTAAATTTTATGAAATCCCTCTGGACTACCTCCTGCAGTCCAAAAACATTGTTAAAGCTCTCGTTCACTGAGAAACCGTGTAATACTTGTTCTTTGTGAAATACGATCGGTCACTCTGAACTGCATATGCATGCTGCATGTGAATATTTTCTCCAACCCCCATTGCCTGCATTAGTCACTGAAAGAAAAGAGAAGGGAAAACGAACAAATCAGAAAAAGCCAGTCCTTTCTATGTCACAGGGAAACTTAGTGTTCATGGTCTCGCCTACCTTTGCTTGGGACCACCCACAGGAAGGCTGATTTTGCAGCCTGGAGAGAGCAGAGCACGTCTCTGGTAGTAGAAGGCCGAAGCTAACTGCTGGCAACTCCACAGCATGGCAGAACAGGGTCGGGCTTGGTTTATTTGTGGACATAGTACATCAGCGTTGAATCTTTAGCCAAGAAAGAGGAGCTGAGCAAGAAACTATTGGAATTTGTCTTGGAACACCACCAGCGAAGTAAGTTAATTATTTGTTTGAAGTAGAGATGTATTGCTGTTAGCCAATCGGAGGCGAGATGTTTGCATATCTTGAGTAATAATGAGTTATACTCATGATCATGACGTATTTCCCCCCCAACCACTCCTCAGGCAAACTGCAACTTCCTTAAACAGGAGTGCCAGAGTATTTATTCCACATAAAACTGCTCACAAGGCATTCATTCATGCAAATGTATTGAAAAAAAAACGATTGAATGAGACCTTTAAGTTATTATTCTCTCTAAATTTTATACCTATTGTTAACACTTTCTGAGATGGGTTTGGGTCAAGAGGGGCAACTGACTGGCCTGCAGCCACAGGGTTCAATCTTTAGAAGCAGCATCCCAAAGACCATTTTACTGAAATTGTCAAAAACAAAAAATTCCACTGAGTGATCAAGCAATGAATTTTTGGATATTAAAAGCCACCTTTGTATCTAAAAATGTTAGGTTAGAGGTGCAAGATACAAGATCCTGAATATAAGTGCATAAGTGTCAAACAGTTGTGATGCTCTAATCAGATGACTTTTGAATAACCTTTTTTAATGGGTGTAGGGATTGTCTCCTGTTTAAGTTTTGTTCTCATTTTTTTATACCAAGATCAGGCGGTAGTGATGGTAAGCGCACATCCATGTTTAGTTTCCAAAGTCTAACTGGGATGTTTTATGATACTTTAATCATGTGGATGTTTATTATGATACAGATTTCATATCACAACTGTTAAACATTTACTTCTGATTTAAGCTATCCATCATTCACTCATGCACTCAGTTGTTTTGCTGTTGTCTACATGACGTCTTTATTGTGAGCTCAGCAGTACGGAAGTATATTAATATACATCAAGAGTCCCTTTTAAATGTGTTTAAGTATGGGAACCAGGACTTTAATCTGTGTCTGTTATTTGAGTCTAAATTATCTTTATTATTTTCTTTGTTTCCTTGTCTCCCCTAGATTCGCTATTTTACCTTCCATAGCACAAAGTATTACTGGAACGATGACATGCAGAACTTCAAAGTTTTAGCGTAAGAGATGTTTTCACCACCTACATCAATTGTATTAAATAAGCTGTTGGCCAGTTTGTGATAATCGTAACTGATGTTTGATAAAACTTTCCTTTGCAGCCATTGTAAATGTTAAGGTTGTGTCCTCTGCTGTACTGTGTGTAAAATGTCAACTTTGTCTCAATTTTTGGGGGGGCAAAAATAAACATTATTTAGCGGCCTAGAGGATCTTGAAGTCAGTTGCTCTGCCATCCACTCAGAGCACAGCGCAGGCCTGACCAGGAACCAGCAGGAGTACAGGTACATCAGATCAAATGATAAAAATTTGGTTAAGAATGTTACTGTAAGCAGAGTTTACAGTGCTTTGTAAAAGTACCCTGTAAACTTTACATTTGTTCTAATTTTGCAGTCACACAAACTTGATCGGCTTTTTTAGTATAGTGGGAGGAAAATCACTCACTTACTCACTCAGCTCTGTGTGTGTTTTAGACAGGTAGGTGTGGCACACAGCTAAACGCATTGTTTTTCTCTCCTTTTGTCAGGAGACTGTTCTTCGGAGTGAATGAAATCGCAGTGAAAGTGCCTTCTGTTTTCAAGCTGCTTATCAAAGAGGTAAAAACTAGATTCAGTCGCCATAATCTGCCCACTCTATAAATTGGTCAGAATTCCCATTCAATCTCATTGACAACTGAAGAGCATCGTTTCTTCAGGACACACAGAGGTCTGACCTCTTCTCTTTGTTCTTCCTCTTTTTTTTATTTTTCTGTTTTTAAGAAAGTAAAATTAATGTATTGATAAGGATCAAATCATATCTTACTCTTGAGTAACCCGCATGTCTGCCCACTGTAGCTACCCCAATTATTTTCTTATTTTGT
The DNA here is from genome assembly GCA_963556495.2 of Valencia hispanica. NCBI lineage: Eukaryota > Metazoa > Chordata > Actinopteri > Cyprinodontiformes > Valenciidae > Valencia > Valencia hispanica. The sequence goes on from OY747705.1 coordinate 32,406,462, forward strand.
TAAAGATTTATTTTAATTTGTTTCATTATATCTTTATGTTGTTCATGTCCTGCAGCGAAACGTCTTTGGTTTCAAGCTAATTTTTATATTTGGTACAACACGTCTTCTCTGTCTCCTTCTGCAGGTCCTCAACCCTTTTTACATCTTCCAGCTCTTCAGCGTAATCCTGTGGGGTGTCGATGAGTATTACTACTATGCTGCGGCCATTGTTTTCATGTCGGTTATATCCATAGCTACCTCTCTGTACACCATTAAAAAGGTGACCCTTTAGTAATCTCTAACAAACAAATGTCTAAATTCAGTTTATGTGCTTCTGAATTTTGGGGTGTAAATATGCAACTATAGCAACCACAAAAGAGATACTAATGTTAAAAATTTAAAACTATAAAATTACTGATGCATTCTTTACCTCCTTTAACTCTGTTTTATTAATAACTTTAAGAATAGTTTTTCTTCTTTTAAGACTATTTGCATGGGTCCACAAAGATCAACTCATATTGATAGTTTTGGGTATTAACTAGCTTCGTATATATTATATTTTGTGTATCTTAGAAAATGCAGTTTTTCTTTATTTACATTTCATTGTTGATCAAAATGTGCTTCAAATTTCGAGTACATTTGGGTCAGAATTCCTGAATTTGTTGGTGGGTCCATTTAAAAAAAATTGTTTAGGACAGGTGTCGAGGGGCAGCTATTTTCCCCTCAGCCCACCTAAAGAAAACTTGTTTAGAGCTGCAAATGTTTAAGAAAAAATACACATTTTTGCTAAATGTCTACTATAAAAACCAAAATTTTATTTCTATTTTTAGGTTTTACAATGAAGAAAAATTTACCAAAAAGAGGATGCCTACATTTTTCTACATTTGTAGAAAATGCAGAAAAAAATCTGAGAACCAAAGAAAAAAAGTATTTTCCATTTTCTTTTTTATGTGCTTTCCAATCTATTTAGGCCAAAAAGAACACCTTGCCATTGAATTAAAAAACTTTTTTATTTTATTTTACAGCATGTGCACTGTAGTGGACAAAAGGACAATTCACGTCTAAATACAACTGAATTTAAGACAAAAAATGAACAGCATCTTACGACATTAACCCAAGAATACATTCAATTTGATCAAAAAACAAAATTATTCATGAGCCTTTTCTTTCCCACAAAGCACGAGCAACTTTCCTGCTCACTCTCTGGTTCTGAGTCGGTCCCTTCATCAGATTCTCCTCCATCTTTTTCCTCCCCGTCTTTACAATCTTACCCTGTCACAGGCTAATATTCATCCCCATCATTTTTTTCATCTGAAAATTCCAAATTTGATCCTCCCTTGACTATCTTGTATATAATTTTTTTCTGCTTCATGCATTTTTCTTACAAAGATGAAATAATTCAGTTCACTAAAACCGTCCTGGTGTCTTCCACAATAGACAATCATAAAAGCACTGTTACGTCCAAAGATAAATCATTAAAGTGTTTTCAGAAGTCAAAATATTGTTATTGACATGTTAATTTAACAAGAGTGTGTGTGTGTGTGTGTATATATATATATATATATATATATATATATATATATATATATATATATATATATAAATAAAATAGGTAAAATATGGTAAAAATAGTAAAACATGAAGTATATTTGACTTATGTCTCATCTTTCCATAAAATGTGGTTGCTTGTAGCCATTTTGATTGAGGACAAAAGGGGACTTCCCAGCATGTAAACCTATCAAATGACACACCACTGGAAAGCCCAGAATGTCCTCTAAAACGTACAGTAGGGGTTAATAGGATAACTCAAAATGGTAAAAAAAAAGATAAAGGTGAACAAAATGTCCACCATAAAGGACACAAATTAAGGACACATTTATCCCGAACTGTCTTTACACCACTTTATTTGACAGTTTAGTGTGGTTGGGCCTAGTGGCAGAAGGTGGTGTAAGCATTAAGAGTTATCCAGCAGGTATTGTTTCCTTTTTTATGTTGTTTACTGACTGTAAAACAAGTACTGAAGAAAATAAGAATGCTATTAGAAACTCTCGTCTATTTATTTTTAATTTTTATTTGCTACATATGTCAGAATACCTATGTGTACGATGGTGTTACAACACTGTATCAAGTGTATGACCAAGATTGTTCTAGGATAAAGGCTTCTCTGTACCGTGTCTCCTGCCCATAGCTTTAAGGCTCATGCCAGTCAGGTGAAAACCCTTCTGTCACTCAAGTGTTAAACTTAAACATATTTTTATCACCGTTTCTCTCCTTTCTCCAGCAATATGTCATGCTTCATGATATGGTGGCAGCTCACAGTATTGTCCGTATGTCTGTTTGCCGAGCCAATAATGGTATGTTAAACTTGATTTGTTTTGTTCTTTTCTATGAGTTTTGTACACATTATTCAATCTATTGCTCTCTCAAATGGAGCTGTTCAAACCAAATATGCTTTTAGGTATGCCCCCTGATTTTTTTGGAGTTAAAATACATTTAGTTTAACTTCAGCTTTAATGTAAATTAAGTATTTCTATGGAGGCTCATGAATCTCTGTAAATGTAGCCCTCTCTTTCCCATTAACCACTTCCCTTCACACTCACGATAAGGTTTTTTTGCTCTTGTTTCAAACTTTATTTGCATTACATGTTAAATGTAGCTTCTAACTCCTGCTTTTCCTGGCAGATGTTGAAGAGATATTGTCAACTGATCTGGTACCTGGTGATGTGGTGGTTATTCCAAGCAATGGGACCATCATGCCTTGTGACGCAGTGCTGATCAGTGGAACCTGCATCGTCAATGAAAGCATGCTCACAGGTGAGATGGGAAATATGTAAACTCGTGTTTAACAGTGGGGTGTGTTGTTCTGTGCAGCATCTGTGGCCAGTCATAATTAACAGGATGCCCTTTATCAGGTGAGAGTGTTCCTGTGACAAAGACCAACCTCCCTAACCCACTACCAGGAGAAACTGAGGGGGCGGACAGTGCCTACAACACCGAGGAGCATAAGAGACACACACTGTTCTGCGGCACCAATGTCATCCAAACCCGCTTCTACACAGGAGAACTGGTCCAAGCCGTGGTGGTCCGCACAGGTCAGGATGAGAACCTGAATGCTAATTTTTTTCTGTTTTCTTGATGTTTTTGGTATTACAGTGTAATCTATAGAGTAAACAATATAAGGTTGCACATCAGGTAATTAGAATGTCATGTTTTTTCAGTAATTCAGATCAAAACGTGAAACTTGTATTACATATAAATTAATTTTTTACATTGATATATCTCAAGGATTTATTGTTAATTGAAACGTTTCATAAGACAATAAAAAGGGGATTTTTAATTCAGAAATGTACAGTTATTGGCTTCAGTCATGGGGAAGACTGAGTTGACTGTTTTCCAGGAGCAGTAATTGACACTATCCATTAGAGGATAAGCCTCAAAATATCATTGCAAAAAAAAAAAAAAGGTTGTCCAGAGTCCTCTATCCAACCATATTAATGGAAAGTTGAGTGGAAGGAAAACGTGTGACAAATAACTACAACCTAAATTGGATTGTGAACCCAACTAGGGTTGTCACGGTGTGGAAATTTAACCTCACGCTTATTGTCACCAAAATTCGATATTATAGCGGTATTTTTTTTAAAGGGTGTTGAATATTTTCAGAAAGCATTGATAGTCCTACAGAAACTCATTGTTTTGAAAAAGTGTAACAGTGTTTATTATATTTAAAACAGTACAGAGAAAGCCTAATCAAAAGTGCAATTTTTCACATCAAAGTAAAGGAACAAGGTTTGAGCATGCAAATACCTTATTTGAATATATTATAAGAAGTTCAAGGTATATTTGCTATTGATTCCTATATTTAATGGTAACTATGTGCTGTTGATCGTTTCGGGGTTATTACATGTACTAATTATGGCACCAGAACGTGTTCTAATATTTTCAGACAATTAAATGAACCCTCTATATCAGGAAAATATTGTCTACATGGACATACTTCAGTAGGCAGATATTTCTGTATTAAAAATCCTATTTTGGGCGATGTTTTAATTTGCTGTAAACCAGAACAAGTGAAATGACCAGAAATGAATGCTTAAAATATATCACTATTGGATTGAGTATATAAAAGTATATATATTTTATATTGGTTTATTGAAATAAATTATTTTTTCAAAGAAATTCTAATTTGTTCAGATGTACCTTTAGTGACTCGTTAATTTCTCCCTAACGTCTATTGAAATGTTTGTTTACAACAAACATGGTTGCTGCTCATCACTAGTACAACTTAACATGAAAGAAAATCTTTTTATTTCTGGTTGTCAACATATCTAAAGTAAAGTAGGGTCATCAGTTCCTGTTCTCTGTATCAAATTTAGACTGTAATTAATAACAAATAATTTAAATATTAATCATAAAACACTTTTATTTTTCCAGGTTTCTGCACAGCCAAAGGCCAACTGGTGCGCTCTATCCTTTATCCCAAACCCACCGACTTCAAGCTGTATCGTGACGCCTACCTCTTTCTGCTGTGTCTGGTGGCTGTGGCTGGAATCGGCTTTATTTACTCCATCGTCCTCAGTATCATGAGCAAGGTAATCGAAAGGGAAACCAGCAGAACAGTTTTCTTGTTTCTCATGCAATTGCCAATAATTTTTCCCCCCAAGCAGCTCTACAAATCAGCATGAGTCTAATCGTTGATCAATTCACTGTGTATGAGGTTTCAAATGGGCTAAACGGCAAGAACAATGTAACCAGTGAAAAAATTTTTTACTTTGGCATGCTGCTAAAGCTTGAGTTTGATGAGATTGACCTGATTGTCAGTATCTGATGTTTTTATCTTCTACCTTATCATTTTTAGGATATTTTGTTGTCTTAAGACCTTTCTTTAGTTTTTGTTACTCTTGAAAAATCTTGTTGATCTACAATTGTTTGTTTAATTCTAATCTTTTTGTGTTGACTCATTCAAAAGCTTCCCAGCATCACCCGTGTGTCCATATCTATCTTTTTGTGAACAAAATATACAGTCTTGGATTCTAAAGGATAGACAGTAGAGATGGTGAGGCATTTACTGCTAATTTTTTTTAGCTAATTTTGGGAAATGTTACCAGGACTTTTAGTAGTGAAAAGATCATTGAAAACCCACCCGTCTGGGAGGGCTAATAGAGATTTGAGCACAGAAGAAATTATTGTCAGTCCTGTAGAAAAACTAAAATCTTCTGCATTTTCTTTTATTCCAGGTGCCAGCAAAAACCATCATCATTAAGTCTTTGGACATTATAACCATCACGGTGCCACCAGCGCTGCCAGCAGCCATGACAGCCGGGATTGTGTACGCCCAGCGGCGCCTTAAAAAGATAGGCATTTTCTGCATCAGCCCACAGAGGATCAACATCTGTGGGCAGATTAATCTGGTCTGCTTTGATAAAGTGAGTCTTCTCACACAATATCAAAACAAAACATGGTATGAATTGCTGTTAGACTGGAAATATTTGCTATATCAAGGCTTTTTCTTCTTTAAGACTGGAACTTTAACAGAAGATGGATTGGACCTTTGGGGAGTTCAGAGAGTTGAAAGTGGCCGGTATGTTGGTTTGATTTACGAAATATAGAAACATCAAAGATCAGAGTCCAAATTGCATTTTATCTTTGATTGGTTTGTAAAACGTTTTAAAAGTTCCTGCACATGTTGAAATTTGGTCAGTATACTGGGAAATAGTATCTGTGGCATGAATCAGCGCTCTGTTTTTTCTTATTTAAGGTGTTTTGGTATCTCTTTATCTGGGTGTTACCTTTTCTCCTTCTCCATTTTCTTCCTTGATCAGTTTTCACCTATCTGAGGAAAGTGCCCACAAGGAGAATCTTGTCAAGTCCCAGTTTGTGGCCTGCATGGCCACCTGCCACTCGCTAACCAAAATAGAAGGCCAGCTGTCTGGAGATCCGCTGGACCTCAAAATGTTTGAGGCTACAGGCTGGGTGAGTTGCTCTGAATATATCCATTAACAGTGTTGATCCAGTACCCTCCTCTGTTTATAAGCTTGCAGTATAAGTTTCAGTAAGAGGAGGTTACAGATGAGGTTGCATTTCTGTAAATTAAAGATCTTATTCACTAGTTTTTTCCCCAATAAATTTGCAGTGGTCTCTAGTTTTAATGAATGCCTTGTAAGTTGTTTTCTTTAGAAAAAATGCTCTGGCTCTCAGGTTTTAAAAGGGAAGTTTGATGGAGGAGTGGGTGGGGGAAATGACAAAGTTAGGAGACTTACTCAGTAGTATCAATGATATGCAAACATCTCGCTTTCGATTGACTAACAGCAACGCGACTCTTTCTTGGGTAAAAAAATTTGCAACGTTGATATGTTATCTCCACAAATAGCGCAAGCCTGAACGTGCTCTGGCATGTTTTGAAGTTGCTAACAGTTAGCTTCTACTAGCTAAGACACATCTGCTCTCTCCTGGCCGCAAAATCGTTACAGCCTTCCCGTGAGTCGCCCAAGCCAAGGTAGGTAAGACCATAAATGTACATTTTCTGTGTGACGTAGAAGAGACTGGCCTTATCTGACATGGGCATTTTTGCGGTCTATTTCCCTTCTGCGGCTAATGCAGGTAATGGGGATGGACAAGGCAATTGTGTTTGTATAGCACACTTTCAACAACAAGGTCATTCAATGTGCTTTACAAGATTAAGGGGTAGAATAAAAATACAGACAAAGCATATAAAGTAAAAGCAGCAATAAAGCAAGAAGCATACACAAAATATGATACAACAAAGCATTACTCAAAGGCAGTTCTCAACAGATAAGTTTGTAGTTGTGATTTAAAATAACTGTGTTTCAGCAGCTTTGCAGTTGTCTGGAGGTTTGTTCCAGATTAGAAGAGCATATACACTAAAAGCTGCTTCTCCAATTTTGGTTCTAATTCTAGGGATGTTGAGTAGACTGGAATTAGAGGACCTGAGTGGTCTGTGGGGTCGGTATAGTAACAGTAGATCTTCAACATATTTTGATGCTAAGCCAGTCAATGATTTATAAACTTGTAAAAGTGTTTTGAAGTCTATTCTCTGAGCTACAGGGAGCCAGTGTAAGGACTTTAGAACTGGGGTGATGTGCTCTACTTTCCTGGTTCTAGTGGGAGAAAATGTTCACATGCAACATGCTGATGCTTTCAAAAAGAACAAGTATTGCACGATTTCTCAGTGAATGATACCTTTAAAACATAAAACAAGCCTCTATGAATGATGGATAATAAGATTAGCTCTGAGATGCCACCAGATAATGGGTTACAAGTCTGCCATGGGGGTTATACCATACTTGACAAAAAAAAAAACCTCACGCTAATAATTACAGTAATATTAGGACTATAAGCCTCTGCTTTTTTCACACCCTTTGGACCCTGTGTCCTATACAACGATGCAGCTAAATTATAGATTTTGTTTACTGGCTAACGGCCTCCAGGGGGCACTATAGCAGGAAGCACATAAGTGAAACATACATGTGGGGAAAGATTATGCGCCGAGGAAGACACTACCTGTAGTTTTCATGCATACACCCCATCATGGAAAGCACACAAAGAAATGCAGTTTGTAAGTTGAAGGCAATTGAGCTGGTTGTCAAAGAAGGAAATAGAGCTTCTGCATGGAAGCTTGACATCAATGAATCTATGGTGGAGGCAGCGGAAAGAACTGAGTCAGTATAAAAAGACAAAAGCTTTCAGAGAACATAAAGACAGTAAAGAAGACTACTCCAGTTGCTTTAATGAGAAAGATGAAGATAGTGACCAATTGCTTTTCTGGTTTGCTAAAGTATGTTTAATTTTCTAACCAGGCATGGTACTGTTGTGGTGTGTTGGTCCCGTACTGTTGATTTTCAGGCAGAGTTTGAAAAAAAAAAGCATGTGTTAAATTAAAACTAGAAAAGCCCTCCGAGCGCAGACCTCCGCCACTCATCCCTCCATCCCCATGTTGTGATCTAATTCTAACTTTCTAACTTTCAGTACTTTTTAAATAAAATGTCTATTAATAAGAGGCATGGCTATGCTCTTCCAGCGGAGAGCGTAGATTCAGGGGTGATGCGTGAGGGGAGCCACTTATGAGCTCTCTGACATGGGAGAGGAGGGGAGGTTAGCACCGCTGGTCAGTGGGTGGATACTCGCTTCATGTCGGACCAACCCCACAATTTAATAAGTTGTTCTTGGTCCCATTGTGAAAGCTGCTTCTCCATGTTTAGTTCTGAGTCTAGGGATGTTTAGTAGGCCAGAGTTGGAGGACCTGAGTGGTCTGGGTGGTTGGTACCGTGACAACAGGTCTTCAACATATTTTGGTGCTAAGCCATGTAATGATTTATAAACTAGTAGGAGTATTTTGAAGTCTATTCTCTGAGCTACAGGGAGCCAGTGTAAGGACTTTAGAACTGGGGTGATGTGCTCTACTTTCCTGGTTCTAGTGAGGACGCGAGCGACAGCGTTCTGGATCAGCTGCAGCTGTCTGATTGACTTTTTAGGCAGACCTGTGAAGATGCTGTTGCAGTAATCAATCCGACTAAAGATAAACACATGGATGAGTTTTTCTAGGTCGTGTTGCAAAATCAGTCGTTTAATCCTAGAGATGTTCTTCAGGTGATAGAAGGCTGACCTTGTTATTGCCTTTGTGACCCTGGAGATTCAGGTCTGAGTCCATTACTACACCTAGGTTTCGAGCCTGATCAGTAGTTTCTAGCTGTATTAATTGAAGCTGTGTGCTGACTCTTGATCGTTCCTCCTTGGGCCCAAAAATAATCATTTCAGTTTTGTTTCTATTCAGCTGGAGAAAGTTATGGCACATCCATCCATTTATTTGGTCAATGCATTGATTTAGGGTTTGAATGGGTTCAGAGTCATCTGGTGACATTGTAATGTAGAGCTGAGTGTCATCCGCGTAGTTATGGTAGCTAATGTTATTGGTTGCTATAATCTTGCCTAGTGGGAGCATGTAGATATTAAATAAGAGGGGCCCCAGGATGGAGCCCTGGGGCACCCCACATGTGATTTCTGTTCGTTCTGATGAAAAGTTTCCTTTTGAAACATAGAAGTCCCTGTTCATTAGGTAAGACTCAAACCAGCCAAGTACTGTACCAGAGAGTCCAACCCAGCTCTCCAGTCGTTCCAATAAAATATCATGATCAACAGTGTCAAATGCTGCACTGAGGTCCAACAGAACCAGCACTGTGGTTCTTCCACTGTCTGTATTTATGCGAATGTCATTGAATACTTTGACGAGGAAAGTCTCGGTGCTGTGGTGAGCACGGAAACCAGACTGTAAAACATCAAAACGGTTTGTCATTGTTATGAAGCTATTTAACTGCTGAAACACAGCTTTTTCAATAATCTTACTGATGAATGGAAGATTAGAGATTGGCCTGTAGTTCTGCATTAACGTGTTGTCCAGATTATTCTTCTTTAGTAGTGGTTTAATAACTGCTGTTTTTAAAGCCTGAGGGAAGACACGTGATAGCAGTGATGAGTTCACTATTTGAACAAGATCAGACCCAATAACAGGAAGAACTTTCTTTAGAAAAGCTGTGGGTAGGATATCAAGACAGCAGGAGGAGGAGCTTAATTGGATAATGATTTTTTTTCAAAGCTGTTCTGGTTTAATTCGTGGAATTCAGACATTATCTCTACATTGTTGTTGATTGGGGATGGCACTGGTTGTGGGTTCGATATTGAGGTACAGATTGACCGTCTAATTGTTAGAATCTTTTCAGTGAAAAAGCTGGCAAATTCATTGCAGGCCCTGGTAGAATTTAGTTCAGGGGCTACTGTCACTAAAGGATTAGTTAGTCTTTCCACTGTTGCAAATAGAGTCCGTGCATTATTAATGTTTCTGTTGATGATTTCAGAAAAGAACGATTCCCTAGCATCTTTTATAGTTAGCTGATATCTATTCAGTCTCTCTTTGTAGATCTCACAGTGAACCTGGAGTCGAGTTTTCCGCCATTTTCTCTCGGCTCGTCGACACTCTCTTTTTTCACTACGTACCAGTGGATTACTTGTCCACTGAGACTTTTTTCTACCTGAGACTACTTTCACTTTAGTTGGAGCAATGGAATCCATGATGTCTGAGGTTTTCGCAAGTAAATTATCTACCAACTTATTTACTGAGTTTGAGTTGGGAGATGAGGGGGATGTGGTGGAAGGATAAATACGTTTAAAGGTTTCAACTGAACTGTCCCTTAGAAAACGCTTAGTTAGCTGATATCTATTCAGTTTCTCTTTGTAGATCTCACAGTGAACCTGGAGTCGAGTTTTCCGCCATTTTCACACGGCTCGTCGACACTCTCTTTTTTTCACTACGTACCAGTGGATTACTTGTCCACGGAGACTTTTTTTCTACCTGAGACTACTTTTGTTTACTTTTAGCAGAAGCGGCAGTTCTGGGTTCAGAGCCTTCTCTGTGCCGGAGTTTCTTTTGTTTTTTCTTCCTCGGAGAACAGGCTGGTGTTGATGATTCCGTGCGTTTTAATGCTGGCCAGTCTTTATTATAGTGCGGAGTTCTGCCGCTCAGACGTCTGTAGGGAGTCTCTGTGACACGGTTAGACCGATGTAACACCGGGCTGATGGGCTGTTCCCTGTTTGTATTCAACGGTAAAGTTGTATCAATTTGTCCATAATCAGCATGGAGATCAAAATGAATTTCCAGACGGCGAAGCTTCGTTTCAATGCCCTCAATTCTGTGGAGCAGTTTTTCAAAATCCTCAGCTGAGCAAAAAGCCATGTTGATAAGTCCATAAAAAAGTAATCCAAGAAGAGATCCGGTCCAATACAGAAACTCCAGGGGCTGGGTAAATAAAGTAACTAAGAAAAGGTTAAGAAAAGAAAATAAGAAAAGCAAACAGAAAATAAAATGAAGTGAACAGATCTGGAGAGAGACAGAGACCAGCTGCTCCTCCTCCAGCAGTCGCAGATCCTAAGAATCCCATTTAACCAAGCTGTGGTTCAGCAGATTGGTCATTGGAAATGAGAGCTACCGTCCACACCTCTGACCGGATGAGTTTGTATTTCTGTCTGTCTCACGACTGTCTGACTAAATGAGAGCGTTTCTGTCTTGCTGACAAGTGAGAAACTTTTGCCACAAGACCGTTCCTCGGTGACGACGGACACTTGCCAGACCACAGTAAATGCCACATAAAAGCATATACCGTATTGTCTTGTCCAAATCCTGCCTTGACAGAACTGGCTTCAGCTTTGCTATCCGCCTTAACTGGAAGAAGCTTTTTTGCAACACTGAGCTAATCTGTTTATTTAAGTTTAAATCTTGAGTCCATAGCGACTTGTGATATGCTGTTTAATGAAAGACTCGAGCCAACCAAAATTAAAAGGTGGGTTTTGTGAGGTTCTATTTGGCCTGAATATGTTTTGCTTTAATTGAAGCATAAAAAGTTCAGAACCATCCAAGTCTTGAAGGCATTTTTAAAGGGGTTGGATGGAGCATGGCCTGTTAGGTGTTAGAGGCAAGTGGATTTGGCAATCGTCTGCATAGCAGTGGAAGGAAATGCCATGTTTTCTAAAAATGGAACCCAAAGGGAAGCAGGTACAAGGAAAAAAGGAGAGGACAGAGGATTGAGCCTTGAGGTGCCATACAAGAAACTACACTACATATTCTGCCACTTAAATATGAATGCAGTGCTGCACCTTTAATGCCAATCCAGTGTTCCAAATGAGGAATAAGAATACTGTGGTCCACTGTATCAAACGCTGCTGTGAATCACAGAATCATTTGGCAAAAGGAGGTCGTTAAAACCTTGAAAAGTGGTGTTTCAGTGCGATGTAAATGTTTAAAACCAGACTGAATACCAGAAACATATTCTTGTGTAAAAAATATTTTCTCCAAAACTTTCGAGATCGGACTAAAATTTGAACAAACGGAGGGGTGAAGGCCAGGTTTTGTTAATGTGGGTAGGATATCAAGACAGTATCAATAATGGCTAGGACTGAAATTACAGTTGAGGGAAAAACCTCTTTAAAGAGTCATGCAGGGATGACATCCGCTAGAGAATCGTAAGGTTTCATTTGTCTAACCACCTCTTTAAGAACAGTAAACGGGCTCAAACTGAAGTAAGACAGCTGAGCAGGGAGCAAACATGGACTTGTCATAAGTTGAAGGCGTTGTTGCTGACCTGACACTCAACTTTGTTAACAAAGAAAGGAATAGATTACAAAGGTCAGCAGAGACTTTCAAGGTGGCAGACTGTGGCACATTTAAAGGTCCAAATGTTTCTGCTGTTCAAAGACCAGTAGTGAATTGATTCCAGTGACAAAAATAGGCAAATGCATTAAAAAAACACACACAACGGCACCAGCTCTCTGCAGGACCTTTTTCTTTCTGTGCTGTTGAGAACTGCAGCCCTTATCACTGTGGATCAAGGTACATCTGGAGTCTTCAGACCATATAACCCTTTTCCACGGCTCCAGAGTCCAATCTTTATGCTGCCTTGCAAATTGAAGCCTTTTTCTCTGGTTCTCCTCACAGATTCGTGGTGTCTTATGGTTACACAGCTGTTCAGTCCCAATCCCTTGAGTTCCCTTCTCATTGTACGTGTGAAAATGCTCTTATTTTCAACATTAAACATAGCCCTGAGTTCTACTGTTGTTTTTCTTCAGTTTGATTTTAAAAGATCACATTTCTCCCTTGAAAATGATTGTTCCCCACCTATTGTTTAAAATACGTTGGACAGTTCTTAACCCAGTTTTAGTAATTTCTGTAATCTCCTTAGATATTTTCTCTGCTTGATGCATGTCAGTGTTTTTAAACTTTTAACAGACCAAGATCTTTTTCATAACCAGGGGATGTCTTTCAAAATTGTTGTTTGAGAAATGAGAAGCTTCTCATTGCATCAGTTGGGGTTTAATGACTTGTTGCCAGCTGAAAGAAAATTTGCCCATGCAGTAATGATCGAATACGGGACTTGAAACTGTTTGCTCTGTTAAATCCAGGAGGGTACCTTTTTCTTTTTTTGTTTGTTTTGTTTAGCCTTTGTATACAGGTCCTTCTCAAAAAATTAGCATATTGTGATAAAGTTCATTCTTTTCCATAAAGTAATGGTAAAAATTAAACTTTCATATATTTTAGATTCATTGCACACCAACTGAAATATTTCAGGTCTTTTATTGTTTTAAAACTGATGATTTTGGCATACAGCTCATGAAAACCCAAAATTCCTATCTCGAAAAATTAGCATATTTCATCCGACCAATAAAAGAAAAGTGTTCTTAATACAAAAAAAGTCAACCTTCAAATAATTATGTTCAGTTATGCACTCAATACTTGGTCGGGAATCCTTTTGCAGAAATGACTGCTTCAATGCGGCGTGGCATGGAGGCAATCAGCCTGTGGCACTGCTGAGGTGTTATGGAGGCCCAGGATGCTTCGATAGCGGCCTTAAGCTCATCCAGAGTGTTGGGTCTTGCGTCTCTCAACTTCCTCTTCACAATATCCCACAGATTCTTTATGGGGTTCAGGTCAGGAGAGTTGGCAGGCCAATTGAGCACAGTAATACCATGGTCAGTAAACCATTTACCAGTGGTTTTGGCACGGTGAGCAGGTGCCAGGTCGTGCTGAAAAATGAAATCTTCATCTCCATAAAGCTTTTCAGCAGATAGAAGCATGAAGTGCTCCAAAATCTCCTGATAGCTAGCTGCATTGACCCTGCCCTTGATAAAACACAGTGGACCAACACCAGAAGCTGACATGGCACCCCAGATTATCACTGACTGTGGGTACTTGACACTGGACTTCAGGCATTTTGGCATTTCCTTCTCCCCAGTCTTCCTCCAGACTCTGGCACCTTGATTTCCGAATGACATGCAAGTACTTTGGACCACTGAGAAACAGTCCAGTGCTGCTTCTCTGTAGCCCAGGACAGGCGCTTCTGCCGCTGTTTCTGGTTCAAAAGTGGCTTGACCTGGGGAATGCGGCACCTGTAGCCCATTTCCTGCACACGCCTGTGCACGGTGGCTCTGGATGTTTCTACTCCAGACTCAGTCCACTGCTTCCGCAGGTCCCCCAAGGTCCGGAATCGGTCGTTCTCCACAATCTTACTCAGTGTCCGGTCACCTCTTCTCTTTGTGCAGCATTTTCTGCCACACTTTTTCCTTCCCACAGACTTCCCACTGAGGTGCCTTGATACAGCACTCTGGGAACAGCCTATTCGTTCAGAAATTTCTTTCTGTGTCTTACCCTCTTGCTTGAGGGTGTCAAGGATGGCCTTCTGGGCAGCAGTCAGGTTGTCAGTCTTTCCCATGATTGCGGTTTTGAGTAATGAACCAGGCTGGGAGTTTTTAAAAGCCTCAGGAATATTTTGCAGGTGTTTAGAGTTAATTAAATGATTCAGATGATTAGGTTAATATCTTGTTTAGAGAACCTTGTCATGTTATGCTAATTTTTTGAGATGGGAAGTTTGGGTTTTCATGAGCTGTATGCCAAATTCATCAGTTTTAAAACAATATAAGACCTGAAATATTTCAGTTGGTGTGCAATGAATCTCAAATATATGCAAGTTTAATTTTTATCATTACATTAGGGAAAAGAATGAACTTTATCACAATATGCAAATTTTTTGAGAAGGACCTGTATATAGTGCATATTTTTCTACACCATCTGATCTGACCTAGGGCTGGGCAATATATCAATTATATCGATTTATAAAATGTCCTGTTTTATGAAGATTTAATTTTTGGAATATCCATAATATCAAAAAATAAACTTCGCCAAATGCTCCTCTTGGGTGCTCATAGTTCAAAGTGATGTTAGCTCGCCCAAGTCCTTTCATCTTGTCTTACAAGCACGTTTTACTCCGTGTATTTATTTGGACTTTGAATTCAGGCCAACTCTAAGAGGGGATGATTGAAATAAAAGCAAGTTAAAAAAATATTTTCTGTCATTTGTAATTTCTTTTTACGAATAGAAAGGGAGAAAAAACAATTGATTCATAAGAAAATTTGAATATGGCATGAAAATGATTTTATTTTTAATCCATATCACCCGCCCCTGCTTTATTTTTTCTTAAACAGTTGTGCAGTGTCCGATGAAATGTTCACCTTTTGAAAATAAATCTTTAAATTGAAAATAACATTCTGAATGGTAACTGGAAATGTTAAATGTTGACAAAAATATTAATTTGTTTTATATTGTGATATAAATTGATATTGACTGAAATGAAAAAAGATTATCGTGATGGTAAATCTTTTTCCCTATTGCCCAGCACTTATCTGACCATAACCCATGTATTCTTTTTATTGAACCCTTAATATACATATCTATATGAAAACACAACTTCATTCAGATAAAGCAATTAGCATTATGTTTCATGTTTCTGTTGTTTAAATCTTCTCCAGATCCTGGAGGAAGCCACCGAGGAGGAAACTGCTCTCCATAACCGCATCATGCCCACCGTCGTCCGCCCACCAAAGCAGCTGCTTCCTTCGCAACCTGATGTATCAGCCGAACAGGACGTGGTACGTACAGAAACTAAACACTTTACCGGCTGTGGGGAATCAGCTTTTTTGAATTAATAACTTGGTGAATAGAAAAAAAAGTTATCCATGAAAAATAACAGCCAAACCTTCTGACATTGACATGTGGTTTGTTTCTTTGTTGTTTGTTGTTGTTTTTGTTATAGGAACTCGCTGAGCTTTCGGTAAGTAGTCTGCCTGTATTGTGAAACTTTTGGTCATTACATATGATTTTTTCCCCCCTTTGAATTAAAGGGATACTTCATGGTTCTCAAAATGAGGTTCTGTTCAGCAGTTAATTTTCTACCTGTAAAAGATGACTAATGGCATTTTTTCTTAGTATAAATCCATATTGGGCGAAGAGGCGGCAGCTCACACCTCGTACTTGAGCAGACTTGTACTTTGAACTTGGATCTCAATATTTTTGTAGTGAAGTAAGTAGGATTGTCAAAATGATTGATCTCACAATATAATCGATAATAGAAAAATGTATTATACAAAAACTCATTTGCGTCGAGATAAATATAAATGGACCCGTTAGCATTTGCCAAATTGTCGCACTTCATCCAGCAGAAACTCTGCAATAACAGACATATGGCCCCTGCCCTCCCTAATCAAATCAAGCTTTATTCATAAAGCACTTTTCATAGATTAAAATTACCCCACATAACCCCCCCCCCCCCCAGAATAAAAACATGACCACCGTTATACCCACCCTCCTCCCAACCCATCTCCCATGCATGCACACACTTAAAAGCAACAGTAAACAAGGACATTGGGCCGAGAACAGATGAGTCAGGTAAGGAAACGTCACCAGGGGAGCCATCTGCATCTGCATCGGCAGCAGCAGATCGACAGCAACAGCCAAGGCACTGGCCCAGGGCGCCAAGCGGAGGGAAGGCAGAGACCCCCACCACCACCCAAGCACTACCAGGAGAGCACCCAGGCAGCCACAGCCGAACCACCGCTCCCGAGGCAGAGGGCTCCTACAGAGGAAACACTGGAAGAAAGATTAAAATAGGTTAAAAAAAATAAAATAAAGAGTAGATGAATATGACGGTAAATGGTAAAACACTGATAATATTTAGAATTACTTAGTGTGAAACATTGATAAAATGTGATCAAGTAAAATATGCAGAGCAATTAAGCATATATTAATAAATGATAGATCGATTAAAAGCTCTGTTAAAAAGGTGAGTCTTGAGCCTGCTCTTAAAAACATGAACTTTCTCTGCGGCCCTGAGGTCCTCCAGCAGCCTGTTCCAGAGGTGAGGGCCAAAAAACTGGAAAGACTCTTCACCGTGAGTGTGTGTCCTGACTTTAGGGATGACAAGGAGACAGCTGCCAGAGGAGCGCAGAAACCGCAAAGGTTCATAAGGTAAAAGCAGTTCAGAAAGATAAGAAGGTCCAAGACCATTAAGACACTTAATGGAATCTTAAAATTTATCCTCAAACGTCCGGGGAGCCAATGCAGTGATTCTAAGACAGGTGTAATGTGTTCCCGCCTCCTGGTCTTCGCCAGGACACGTGCTGCTGAATTTTGTAGTAGTTGTTAACCTGAGATATTCTTTATGGGAAGACCAGAAAGCAGGGCATTACAGTAATCAATCCTACTAGAGATGAAAGCATGCATCAGTGACTCCATATTGGCCCGAGAGAGAATGGGGCGGAGTCTGGCAATGTTCTTTAAGTGATAAAAACCTATTTTAGTAATATTTTTAATCTGAGGGATAAAAGTCAGCTCAGAGTCAAAAATCACGCCCAGGTTCTTCAGTTGTAAGGAAGGGTTAAAAGACAGTTGTAGCTTTGGTAAAAATTTTCTCTCTCTGAACCTCAGTACAGATGACTAAATCTTCAGTTTTGAGCTCCTACTTGAAGTTATAGACTCAGCTAACATGGCGAGTACAACCAAAAAAAAAAACATGCAACCCTCTTTACTTGACAAGGCAAACACAAAACCATTGTTCAGAGGTCTTTTCCCTGTGAGGCAGAGAACCAGGAAAAATGGAATACCAACTGATGCTACCTTTGCTAATGCTACAAGTGTACACTACAACGCCGATGTTTGAGAGTACCCTAAAATGGTCAGTAAAGCTCCTGAATCTGCAGCAGTGAAGTAGTCAACCTCCTGGACAACATAAGCTAACAGTATCTGCTTAAATATTAGCTTCACTGACAGTGACAGCCCAGTAGCGAGGTATGTCGGTCTTAGCCGCCCCGTCGAGATGTGCTTCTCATCTACCAAGTTCCGAACCACGCAACCCTCCATTCTACTGCGGTACGAATGAAGGCTGGAAAATTTTAATCAGCTGACTGCTCAGTCGGCTAGTAAATACCTACTAAAGCAACAGAATAAACCAGAGCAGCCTCCCCTGCTGCTGTAGTTGATCACTGAAGAAAAAACTGAATATTTTTCCATACACAACTCAGTATGTTTACATGCACATCTAAATCAAGCTTTTGGCAAACATCGACCTAATAGCTTAACCAGAATGGGAGCCTTTATTTAAGTTTAGATGTCACTCAGAAAATCAAATTATTGAATGAAGAGTGTTCGCCTTTGCGACACTACGTGGCGACATGCGCCCTTCATGTTACCATTCTTGCGGTTGGCCTAGAGAGTCAGACAGATGGTAAACAAGTGCTGGTAGCAGTGAAGCAGATGAAGTAAAAGCAGAAAGTGCACAATGAGCGAAGAAATGGATGACGACGCTCCAGCACAGTACATTTTGTAAGTATTGGACTTGATTGTGTTACACTCGTTGCTGCTGCTGTGTTGTTGTAATTCTAGGCTGCTAATAGCTTGGCTAAACTGCCTCTGCTTTTTACATGCAGAGAAATACGGCTTTCTTATCTTGGTGCGTTAGCTGGATTAATACTAAGCCAGTTAGATTTGACTCTAGCTGGACTAAGGTGTATACATGCATTTCAAAAGTCTAAATTCAGTCGGACTTGGGCAATAATTCGGCTTTCTCTGTTAAATATTTTGCTTGCGCCAGATTGTTTTAGTATACAGTGATCCTTTATTTGTCCCTTTTGTAATAAAACTGTATCTGTATCAACAGCAAATTGACAAAGGAAGCACATAGTGGCAGACTAAACATAAGCAGATAAAATAAAATAATTGCACAACTAAAACCAGGATAAATACTTAAAGGATATAAACACTTATACTAAGTATTATCTTGAGTGCTGTTTTGCCATGCAGAGAAGTGACTTCTTTAAATTATACACATTTCTTAAATAAGGGCTTAATTCTTTCACCCTAAATAAGAAATTACATTTTTTTATTTTTGTAATTGATCAGAGTTTTTACTCAACTAGAATGAACATTGTACCTTCAGAAAATGTTGCCACAGTATTGAAAACAGTATTGAGTACTGAATATTTTTCTTAGTATTGGTATCGGGTTTGAAATGTTAGTGTCGTGATAACCCTACATGTAAGCCAGCTCTACTTTGACAGTTGAATTTGTTTATCTTAGTTATTTATAAATTTATTTATATATTTTTAGACAAGTGCGACAGAACCACTCAACTTTTTTTTCCCTCTTTATTTAAATCTCCACAAAATATTTATAGCTATACTATGTTAGCACGTTGTCGAGGCATGAAAAAAATGTTTTAAGATGGCTTGTTTTGCAGATTCTGTGTAGCAGCTTTAACTTAAGTTTGATCGTTTTTTTCTTTTGAAATTAGTCTAAAAACAGTTGTCCTTTAATACCTTATATTCTCATATTTAAAACTGTGTACATCTATATTCTCCTAATTTTTAATTATCAAATCATCCAGATAATTTTTTGCATGTGTATCTGTTTGTGTGTAGTCATTATACGAGATAGGTATCGTGCGGCAGTTTCCTTTTTCCTCGGCACTTCAGAGGATGAGCGTCGTGTCTCGTACTCTGGGGGAGAAGTGTATGGATGCCTACATGAAGGGAGCACCAGAGGTGGTGGCCAGTCTCTGCAAGACAGAAACAGGTAAGGTGGCCAGCATGGCTGCATCATCTCATCTAATGAGTCGAATGAAGTCCTGAAGCTCTGCAAATAAAACACTCAACAAAAGACATATTTGAGAAGATTTTAACAATTCTTTGCATTTTTGTTTGTTGTACAATTTCCTTATGTTTGATCATGTTTGCAACATTTAGGCACAGTAATGAAATGAGCATGAGGCTGCGAAACTGCTGTAAAAATAAATGCTTTTCCTCTCAGATCCCTGTTTAACCAAACTATCCGTTTCCTAGTGCCAGAAAACTTTGCCGAGGTTTTAGAGGGTTACACTAAGCAAGGATTCAGAGTGATCGCTCTGGCTCATCGACGACTCGGATCCAAACTCAACTGGCACAAAGTCCAAAACATCAACAGGTAGTTTAAACCATTATGCTTTTTAAAGCGCTTAAGCAACATTGAAGGATTTCAAATCCGGACACGTTATAAATGCATAAAATAATTTGGAGATAAATAATCTCAAAATTGAAAACGGAACATTTATCTAAAGAGTCACACTTTTATTTAACTTGGATTAGTGAAGCGAAATCTCTTAACAGAAATGTTTTTGGATTGGTTTTTCAAAGCAATTCATCAGGTACAAAATGTTTGCTTTAGGGATTTTGTTACAAATCTTTTAATGTGTTTTAATGTCATTTTCTGTTTTTTACTAGGGATTACATAGAAGCAAAAATGGAGTTTCTGGGTCTCCTCATCATGCAGAACAAGCTAAAGGCTGAAACTCCAGGAGTGCTGCAAGACCTCCATCAAGCAAACATTCGCACCATCATGGTTACTGGTGAGAGAAAAACAAAACTTAAAGTACAACAAAGTCATAGACACAAGTTTAGAAAACATGTAGCTGTATGAATGATCTGAAGGAACTGTGCCTGTCAAGGGTTGGTTTCCTCCTCCACTTCCTCTCAGTTTTTAGAACCAATTAATTATAAATAACACTTTTTCATTTATTGTCTGTGATACTGTCTAATGAAGTTGAAACATCATTGGATATTAATATTCCTCATTCTGTCTTATAACTTCTCAAAATTGCTCTATAGAAGTGTACATCTTACTAAATGAAGCATGTGGAGATTTCTGTATATTTCTTATGATTCAGAATAGATTTTAAAATCATAAAATTAGATTTAATTAAAATGTAAAAATTGACATGCTGATGACCAATAAATTCGAGAATTAAATGTCTCACTCAAAAAATCCTACGGATTAAATGAATCTTAAGGAATGTAAATGCCTAGTACAAATTTAAAACACTTATACTTATACTACTTAGAGAAATAATTAGCAATTAGGAAACGTAAACTTAAAACGACAAACATTTGTAGCTTACTAAAAATCTGAGTAATACCAGAAGGTTCTCTGAAACCAAAAGGAGAAAAATATTTTATGACTTTGCTCTGAACTCCAGTAATTTAAAAGTAGAAGTTTGAAAGGAGGATGCAACTTTAGAATCAGTCAACTTTGCCTATACCAGACAGCCATCACCATAGAGACGAATAAAACACCTTACTTAAGGTCTGACTGATAATTGTTTCTTTCACTTTCCAGGCGACAACATGTTGACTGCAATCTCTGTGGCCCGTGACTGTGGAATGGTCCCATCTGAGGACACAGTCATCATTGCTGATGCCTTTCCTCCTCATGATGGACAAGCTGCCAAAATCACGTGGAGATACGCTGACAAGCCCAGCAGAACTCCACGACTCGAGGTAAAGAGTAAAGACTCCCCACTGTCCGAGATCAAGACTAAAGGTCCATCTTCTTGGGTTTAAGGTCTAAAAACATTGTCTTTTAGATGTGTGCAATCGTCAGCTAAATTAACTTTTTAGTTAGAACTACTTTTAATGCCAAACTGCATGTGGTAACATTATATTGTCAAAAAGAGCAGTTTATTTCTCAGAATTTAGTTATTAGCAAATAAGTTTAGTCAGGGCTTGTATAAGTGGAGGGTTCCATGTGGCTTTACTCCAGTATATCTATGATGTATCTATTGTAACTAATTTATACTTGGTGACTTTAACAGGAAATTAACATAAGCCTGGAGGATGAAGGCCATGTGGAGGAGCCCAAAAAACAAGAACTGTACCACTTTGCCATGAATGGAAAATCATTCGCTGTAATTGCTGATCATTTCCCAGACGTGCTTCAGAGGGTATGACAAGTCTTCTTCTAAAGTGGAAATCCTTCATGCATTTATCGAAATAGACGCAGGGGCGTTGAAACTGATCCCAACATTTCATGAATGTTGATCATTGTGGTGTTATTTGCAGCTTGTGCTGCATGGGACAGTGTTTGCCAGAATGGCGCCAGATCAGAAAACCCAGCTCATTGAGACACTACAGGGAGTAGAGTGAGTATCAAAGTCGGAACACGTGATGCAGCACTGTGAGCTTGGTTTAGACAATCTGTCCAAGAATTCTCATAGTGTGTCTTAGATATGTTGCTTTATACTGAATTATGACGACAAAAGTTTAGGAATCGGCATTAAATCAATGCATTTCTTTAGATAACAAGCTTGGTGTTAAAAACTCATTTAAAAGTTGTAGAACTAACCAGTGTATTATTTGCTTCCAGCTACTTTGTGGCAATGTGTGGAGATGGTGCAAATGACTGTGGGGTATGTAAAATTGATTGACTGTTGTATTTATAACAGGAGCAACTTAGTATAGATATACCTGCAGTTCAACACTTTGAAGCTGTTTTTTCTCTTTAACGAAGGCGCTGAAGAGGGCACATGGTGGGATCTCTCTGTCAGAGCTTGAAGCCTCAGTAGCATCACCCTTCACCTCAAGGACCCCCAACATCTCCTGCGTCCCGAGCCTTATCAGGTTTCTTTTAATTCCCTTTTACAGTCATTTCTCAGCACATTCTAACTATATAACCTTTAATGTATTTTATTGGGATTTTATTGCATTTAAGCACTGCATAACTGTAGGAGGAGAATACATGATTTTCTTACTTAAAATTCAATTCAGAATTATTTATAAAGCACATATAATACAACATAGTTGCCTAAAGTTAATAAAGACAATAAAATCAATAAAAATAAATGAAATAAAACACAAAAAGAATTGTGGTTGTAGTTAAACACAATGAAAATATTAAAATTCCCACCACAAATAGACAATAAAAAGGAAAAGATCTAAAACGTAGTGTTACATTTTCATTCTGATTCCTTTGAAATAAAGCCCATTGGAGCCAGCTGCCTTCAGAAGACACATTAGTATTAAGTGGAGCCCACTTGTGTGTTGCAGAGATCTGCTGCTCAACTATTAAGCCTAGTACATGCTTCTCTGTCTGTGGAGGTGCAGAGACATGCATCACCATTATCCATCGACACAGAGGCTCTCCAACAGTCACGCAAGGACGGACTGAGTAGAGCCCAATTTTTTAAAAATCCGTCGGAGGCAGCGGAGAGCGCACGTCTGTAATTGGTCAGCCCCAAATCATTTCACTGGAACTGTGCTGTATAGTCGACATAATTAATAGTCAATGCAGCATTTGGGCATTACATTCTTTATATTGCAAGGCCATTTTATCTAATATCGTCTTTTGGCAATGTTCAACACCAGGAGGTGTAGATAACAAAACAGACGCTGTGTTTGTTTACATGCGTTTTTAGAGTATTTAGTGAGCTGCACATCTAGTAAAAAGCTTTCCAGCTCACACAAAACTCTCTCTGTCGGCAATTGGTCCTTAAGTGGATGTGCGTTTACAAGCTGAAATAAACTGTCTTCTACCAGAAACTTCACTGCAATGGTAGGGAGACCCTCCAGAAAAGGTCTGCAACCACTGCTGTCCTGGCGGAGAATTGCTTTGCAACCCTGACACACCAACAGAGAAGTATAAAAGGAAACGTCTCCATCGATTCGTGTGGGTACACGCTTGCAGACGGAGAAGCATAAACTAAGCTTTAGTCGTGCGCGCCACAAGTGTTGCCTTCATGGAAGTGTGGCAAGAGGAAAGTCACTAAAGAATGCCAGAACAAGCCCAGTTTGCCAAGTAGCAGATATGTTAAAGATGATCTGGTCAAATGAAAGTTTTTGGCCTACATGTAAGATGAAATATGTGGCAAAAAACTTTACATAACTCTGAACCCACTATTTTTGAAGCGTGGTGATGATAGCATCATGCTCTGGGGATGTTTTTGTTCAGCTGGTCAGAGCTGATAGGATTGAAGCTAAAAATACAGTCATACTGAATGCAAACATGTTAGAGGCTGTAAAAGACTTGAGAATGGGGCAGAAGTTCTCCTCCCAGCAGAACAAAAACCCTAAACATACCAGCCAGAACCTCAGCGGAATGGTTTAGATCACTGTATATTCATGTGCTAGAATGGCCCAGTCAAAGCTAAGACCAAATTTTTTTTTTACATTTGTGCAGATATGAAATGTGATGTTCACAGACAATCTCAGTAATAGTAACCCATTGCCACTGAATAGGAATGCACATCACACTTTTCATATAATTGTTTTATTCTGAAAATGAATGAAAGTATTTAAAATTTTACTTTCTGGTCCCAGTAAATTCGGGGAAAAATGAAGATGTTGTTGCTATTTTAGTTGTTTGAATTTATAGTTGCTGTCAATACTAAACATGGGGTTTGGATGTAGCTTTAAAAATCATGAACTTTTTTATCCCAGGTGTCAATAAATGCTAAAAGTATGTGTTCTGAATTTAGCCCCAGTTGAATAGTTCTTTTTCACATGTTTTAAATTGAATATGCAAATAAAAATTAACACAATTTTTTCCTAATGAAAATGTCTTCACAGAAAGCCTTGATTTTTTTAAAACAGCATCATGCAATTGTTTACAAAGGAAATTCACTGAATTGGAGTGTAATGTTTCCCGCCATAGACAGTTACTTATGTTAATGTGACTTTTCAAAGCTAAAGCTGGCAGATCAATAACATATTAAAATGAAACTAAATAAGGCCATCTAAAATTAAACTATACGTATATGTTAATTACATTAAAGGCAGTTTTCACTTCATCACCTGCAATATCTCTGTTCCTCAATGGGAGAATTTCCTCCTAATTCATTGATATGATCAAAAGTAGAGGTGTAAATTCTGTTCTGTAGGAAGCAACTTTTTTATTTTTCCCCCCCAGTTATGCATTGGACTGATGGTCATTGTTTGCTCGCCTTTACAGGGAGGGACGTGCTGCTCTTATCACCTCCTTCTGTGTGTTCAAGTTTATGGCTCTCTACAGCATTATCCAGTACATCAGCGTCACTCTCCTCTATTCAGTACGTAATTTGGCCTCCTCGATTGTTAGCAACAGTGAAAACAAGCAGAAGTCTGACATATTTACCAATCTGTGTTGGTTCTGTATCTTAGGTCTTTAGTAACCTTGGAGATTTCCAGTTCCTCTTTATTGACATTGCTATCATCCTCCTAATTGTCTTTACCAGTAAGTGCAGGAGAAATTTTACAGAGAATGCTCTGCTTTTTCTTGAAACTTTTTTTTTTTAACTTCTCATTTCGCCTGCTTCCTTAGTGAGTCTGAACCCAGCCTGGAAAGAATTGGTATCACGTCGTCCCCCATCAGGACTTATCTCAGGACCTCTGCTTTTCTCTGTGCTGACCCAAATCCTCATCTGCTTGGGTTTCCAGACCATTACTTTTCTATGGGTCCCAAAGCAGCCCTGGTACGAGGTTTGGACGCCTGCTACAGAGTAAGTGTCTAGTGTAGAGCGGCTGGTCAGGAAAAAAAACGCTGCCATGCTCAGTTTCTAACCACACTGTTCAATATGTTTCTGTCCACACCCAGCGTCTGCAATCACTCCGATCACCTGAATGTGTCCGAACTCAACAACACAGAAGTGGATGAGCACAACATCCAGAACTTTGAGAACACCAGTCTCTTTTATGTCTCCTCCTTCCAGTATCTTATTGTTGCCATCGTTTTCTCCAAAGGCAAACCCTTCAGGCAGCCTAGCTACAAGAACTGTGAGACCCTGCCTTCTCAGTCCTGCTATGCTGTACACTATAAGCTGTTATATTTAGCACTGTATATTTTAATGTATGTGTGATTGTCTCTTCCACAGGGCCTTTTGTTCTGTCTGCTGTTAGTTTGTATTTTTTCCTGCTGTTCATCATGTTTCATCCTGTTGAAGGCATCGATGAGTTTCTGGAGGTAGGTGAAGATGCATATTATTTAGTTCTGGCATAGGCCTCTTTTTATAAAACCAAGATTTATTTTCTCTTTATGTTTTTTTATATATAGTTGCTGACAAGTTTATTTGCAACCCTGATAGATGTGTAGGGGGGGAAAACTAAGCCATATTTTAATGCAGTGTCATAATCTTATACGGAAATTGGTGAAAACATGTGTTGCATTGATTCAATCCCACATTAAGAAAAAAATTGCTTTTGACAAAATAAATGTGGCCAGAATTATCAATCATCTAGTATCACTTCAGAGAGAGAGATGTTTTGTGAAGATTTCTGTACGTAAAATATTTCCATCAGTTTATTTTTGTTTCATGCAGATTGTTTGTGTCCCTTTTGAATGGAGGCTAAAACTTTTCCTGATAATCTTGGTCAATGCTGCTGTGTCTATTTTGGTGGAGGTAAGACACACACACACATATAGTAACACATGCAGTATTAGTGGATTTTGTTTTTGTTTTGGTCATGTTCAGTTTTTCTTTTTTTCATGCAATGTTCTCATCTTTGTCTTATGCAATCTTACAGCTTTATCAATATTTTGTTGTGATGAAACAATGTTTTATAAATGGGAAATTATCCCTTTAAGTGTGACCTTTTTTGATAAACGTGTTCATTTTTAGACCCTCAACATATTTCCCCCAGCAGTTTACCTGTTTCTGGTGTCAAGTTTGTTTTAATCATTGTCAGAAGCTTTTTAGAAATAGAATTGAATTTTGTCATAGATCACTAGTTTATCCGAAGCTGCCCTGAGCAGCATTGCAGTTTCTCACCTTCCCTTTAGATAGCTGCTCTCACAAACATGCACTGCTTGGCAAATATCTTAGTTTTGCCTTTTTCTGAGCTACCAGGGCAAATTCTGCTGAACTTTGATTTGAACTAATAATTCAGCTTAACTGATTTTGCATAATCAGATGTTTTCAGTTTTTCTGGCACTGATGAATCTCTAAATTCTTCTTACTCAATATTAATTCCACATGTAATTACGGTCTCACAGCCTTTGGCAAATTCAACTTTGCACTTACATGATCTCTTTAAGCTATGTTGCAAGATTAGCTGAGAACCTTTTGTGCCACAATAAAAGCAGGAGCTATGGGAAGTCAAATTCGCCTCTCTTTAATTCTTTCCCTGCCCAATGCACTGTTATTTCTTAGACCTTCATCCTTGACATCGTCTTATGGAAGCTTGCGTTCAGCAGAGACAAACAGGCCAACTATGGCGTCAACCCCGCCGCCCCGACACCACAGGTTGGGAAAATCTGACACCTTCTCTAGCCCTTTCTCGTTCTTCATGTGTGGTGTTTCCTCTTTCTGTGCCAACTTCTTCTTTCTCTAATGTCACAAAGCGCACGTTTCTGATATAACTACTAACTAAGACTTGCATGAGAGCAACCCTGATATTGTTACCCCCTGATTGAGGACCTGTCCATGGATGATTTTACAAGTTCAGTCTAACACTGCAATTATTGCACAATTTCTGCCAGCTTCCCTAGAAGCTAAGAGGATGCTGGATGTACACATTGCAGGGAAAACTTATTGGATGCAAACTTTTTTGTTCTTCTTATTGCAGCCTTTTTTTTATAAAATAAAAAGTCTGTAGTACCAAAAAATAGGATTGCAATGATTTGGAATAATTTTTAACTATATGCTCAATTGAAATACAAAATATTGTTGATAGTATAAGAAAATATTTTAAATCATAACACAAAAATTAAAGTATTTGTAAAATGTTTTAAAAATAAAGTAGCATGCGTTCTCTCAAACTAATATGAACTCAAAAGGGTTTCTTCCAGAGGCCAGGAAGTTTATGATTTGTTGGATCTCAACTACAGATCCTCAAATTAGACTTTTCGGACTGATCTTCATTCTGGTGTTCAGTTAAGCTGTGTACTTCTGATTTTCTACAATCTGTTGCTAGATCTAAGTGTGACACACCAAGACAGTTCACAAACATTAGCACTCCTTGAATAAATCACTTTAAATTTTAAAGTAACAAAGTTTCTGTACAAAAAAGTGCAGTTTTGGCGGAATTTCCTTTAACATCTGCTTTGGATTCAAAGTTGAGCTTATTGTCTCAGTACCAAGGTATTTATTATGAACCTTCTCAAACAAGATCATTTATCACCAATGTAAGGTAGGTGGTTGATTCTGCCTAAAATTGAGTAAAATATTATTCAGTTTACAACTTAAGCTGACTTTTTCATGTTATTTTAGCAGTTGTTTGGTATTAGTAAGTGTAAACACCTACTAATACTGTTGCTGAACAGCTCAATAGTTGATTAAACACTTTAAAGGTATCTTTGGTTGTAGACAGGACTTTATACTACATAAAAATTAATAGAAAAAAAAAATCTAAATTTCCCTAGTTTTTATCTAAATGTGTTTAAATCCTGTTCAAATCCTTACATTGTTTTTAAAATTAATCTTAGCTTCCAAATATTTAGTAAAAAATGCTGTTTTATATTGAATTAATTCTTAATTCGTTCCCAGACCTTAATATTTTTTAATGCTTGCTACTCTTCTTCCTTTCTTCTGTGCTGCCAGCTTCTTGTTTTTAAGATCTAAAGCTTGTTTGTTGCGCTTAGCCTAGTTTCCCTGTTGGATTCCAGCCAAACATGTCAGTCACCCCTTGTGGTGTATGTCTTCAGGTATGTCATGTCTTTAAAAAAAACAGAAAAACCTTACCGTTTTTGTTGTTGTGGAGTTAGTGAGAAACACTCATTGTTTGCATCTTTAAAGTGTGTCTGTGTGGCCATCTTTAAAGATCTTTGTTCAGTCTCCATGAGCTTGTTTTAAGCAGTTTGCTCAGCCTTTCAAACCGTTGACAACCAGTTCCTTCAAATTAATTTCATGCTAAATTTTGGTTTGAAAAACATATATGTTTGAATTTTACCTGTTTATCACAGAACTGGATCCTTGAGTTTAATGTTCGCATGCAATAAATGTAGCAGGTTGCAAATCTGATCCACAGATTTTAGATGAACTAAATGTATATTAACAACTTTTTCTTTTCTTTTTCTTTTATTTTAATGCATCTGTTTTTTTTTTTTTGTTTGTTTGGTTTTTTTTACACCCTGGGGATTTTTAGGGGGGGGTTGACCAGCACGCATACAAGTGTCTGTTCTGGCTGTGCCCACGCAAGGCGACGCCCAAAGCCCGATACATGCATCTTGCCCAGGAAGTAAGTGTGGACCCAGACTGGCCCCCAAAGCCGACCACCACCACTGAAGCCAAGCCCTGCCCTGAAAACGGCTCTTCCTATCAAATCATAATCCACTCCTAGCATCCCCAACTCTCATACAGGAAACTTGCATATAAGGAGTACTAAGGGAAATGCACATTCTCCTGATCTCGATTGCCTTCGCTCTTCATGCAAAAACAACATAAGTTTGCATAAATACGAAAACAATTACATTAATAACTTATAAACTACTCTTGCTTTCTCCGTCACACGCCGTGCCGATGTCTCTCAGGTCTCATTCTATTTAATTTCTGTGAAAAAAAATATTCTTCTTTAAATTGAT
Source organism: Valencia hispanica (assembly GCA_963556495.2). Classification (NCBI taxonomy): domain Eukaryota; kingdom Metazoa; phylum Chordata; class Actinopteri; order Cyprinodontiformes; family Valenciidae; genus Valencia; species Valencia hispanica. The sequence goes on from OY747705.1 coordinate 32,435,620, forward strand.
TGCCATTCTTTATGTTGTCTGTTTAGCAAAGCAGAGTAGCATTCAAGAAAGATTTGCAATAAAAGTAAAAGTTGTGACGATCCTTTTTGGTGTAGTTTCAACACCCTCTCAATTTATCCCATATAAAAGGTCACTTCAGAGATAAGTGGAAATATAAACTGTTCAGATTGCTATGACATCAGATTCTATTACACACAACGATATCTGAACGACGGATACTGTGAAAGTCTTTAAAAAGTACAAAGTGAAGCTTTGCAACGTAGGACAAAATAAATTACCCTAGTAGCAAGGCTTTCACCTTTTACCCTTTTCTGAGTAAAAAATTAGATTTTAAAAAAAGGTTGTAGATGGAAAGTTAGGAGGTGAGAGAAAAAAGTGAATGCACTTTAAAAAAAAAGATTAGGTTAATGGATGAAAATATTGATAGATTGACTTGTAAAATTGCCTGTTCACTTTTTAAAAGACGAACTGAAGTTATTTGATTAAAACAGACTCTGATCACTATTGTGTAGTAGTAAAAAACAACCACTATATAAATTTAATCCAAAAATGAGAAAATTTGTATTTGGCTGAATATTACATTATTGCCGGTATGTCTATATCGTTGAAAGAATAAATAAATAATATTATATTTTATTTATATTTATATATATATATTTATATATGTATGTATGTATGCATGCATGCCACATTTTAAAAGTCATTTGTGGGTTGCACAGCAGAGTTGAGCATCTGCGTTAAGCCCATAAAGAACTCGTGAAATCCCCTCTTCAAAATCCAAAAAGCTTTGATGGAGGAATTGGTATTGTGGCTTTGTGGGATTCTTTGAGGCCCCACAGCAGTGCGTGAAAACAATGTAAAATTGGAAATTAATTTAAGTGTTTCTATAAACTTTCAGAATCCTCTCCAATGAATCAAACTGAACAAGTCAAAAACCGAAAAAGTAGTTTGGAATTGTAGGAGAGGATTTGGCAAGTTTTTCATGAGCTCAACCAACAAATGCACTTTCCTACAAATATTTTATCATTTATGGGCAAATTAACACTCTCCTGCAGTAGAGGATGAATTATATTCAAGCGGTGTTACAACAAAGAAATAATTGACCAAACAGTAATTTGCTTCAGCTTTTCACATTTGAAACTTCCATACAGGTGAGTGTTGTTGCTAGAGCGCCACCAGTTGGCTTGTTTGTTTGTTTGTTTGTTTCTTTATGGCGTGTTTATTGATTGGATAAAGATCCCATTTTTGAGTCTCAGACTAGACTGGGGGCCAGTTGAGCTCACATACGGATATTTCTAAATGCAAACTAATTAATGCATTATCTAAGGGACATGTTGAGTCATTATTGGAAGGAGGTTAACAAAGAGTACTAAAATATTACAATAAGGATAATTGGTTTTGTAAAATTTCTCCTAGACCAGCCTTTAAGCAGTTGTTGGAGGTTTTATGCTGTCTCGAATCTGTGTAGTTTAGTTGCATTTGCCACATTAAGGGATAAATGCAAAAGTAGCTATTTGTCTATCTCTTAAAGGCATAGCGTATAAATTTGAAAAGGTGAAAGGTTTTTAAAGGCACAACTTGTTGGAGGAAAAAAAAAGATTTTCTCAGCCGATGAAGCTAATTTATGCGCTGTAGGCTTGCTTATGCCTTCTAATTTTTATGTGAGCATAAAGTTTGTTTAAATCCCCCAAAGAGCAGAAAATAGTGTTTTGTTAAAGAAAATAATTTAAATCTAAACTGAATGACTTTATACTGAAATTACAGAATAATACCAGGGTTGACATCATGTGGCATTTATCTTAAATCTCTTTAAATACGGTTTCATTAACAGCTTGGGATGTTTCGGCTCAGTCTTGTGGCATGATAGCCACTATAATTGTTAACATGTAGTTGTAGTCTTTTAACGCTGAGCAATGGAGAGATTCATCTATTCTTTAACCATATCGACCATCTTTTGTCCCCAATATGGATTAATTGTTAAAGAAACATCATAATTGTTAAAGAAACAATTGGCTGAATACTTAACTTTGAAAGTGCTGGCATTGATCTCAGTCATTTCTAACATGTTTAATGCTGTTTTGTTCAAGTATTATACAAAAATGATGGTTTTATTCTCTTATGACACAATAACAGTTTACCCTTTAACGAAGCCTTCATAAACGGCATGCTTGGTTCAACATTTCCTCCATCCGTAAAACTCATTTAGTATGTAATGAGCTTTTTCTAGACATTACTAGTTCTTGCTTGTTTGTGAAACACTCGGCGGCATACAGAGACCTGCAGGAAACCAGCTGCCTGTGGGTCACCTCACGGTTGCCATACTACACATTTAGCTTAAAGCATGTGGCAGTACTTTAGGAACTAAGAAACATTTAACATCTTACATTGTATATTAGAAATATAAACAGTAACAAAGTTCCAGAAATGGTATGTTATCTGTTTGGTTACTGTAAACCGTGAACCAAATGCATGAGACTAGATGACTTGAATCTTCCTGCATCTTCGGATATATTCCTGAAATGAGAAGTACGGCTTTTTTTGAGAAAAATGTCTTCCTGTGGAAGATTGATTACATTTGAAACTTGTGAGTAAGGTAAAGAATTGTGCATCTCATCTGTGTGCTGCTCCTGAGTTTTCCTCCTTTCCCAAACAAATATGAATGAATAATTGATCCTGATTAAACGGCTCCAATCATGTCTTTACAATACCCTACCTGTGTAGCGTTATGGGCTATATGTTGGGTTCAGTTCTCTTTATTCAGCATGTAAAATAAACCAGTAGAGGAGCTCAAATCTGACCATTTTTGTGATTAGACAATATATTTCTATTTTATTGGGAAATTGTTAATTAAAAATATAAATGTATTTGATGTCGCTTTGACATGTACAAATAAGCAGATGACTCTTACCCAAGATTTTTGTTTAATTTATGTATAGATTATATGATGTGGCCAAATGTTGGCCACTAAAATTTCTAAGAGAGTCCTCCATAATTTTGGAAATTCATTATTTTTCTAAGATTGAATGTAGTCGAGAACAAAATGTAATGCAATGCAAAACCACAATTACTGATTTTAATTTCCAAAGACATTTCTTCTTGTTGATTTAAATTAAAACGAGTGAACGCGAGAGAAGAAATGATGGATTTTTAGCCATTGGTCAGATGTGTCAAATAAGATTTGATGAAGCACATTAAGTGGTTAAAAATATGAGGTTGAGTTTTGTCTGTAATATGGGGTGTATATTTCTCATATCTGTAGAAGAGTTTAAAGATTAGAAATATAAAATATATGGATTTTGAATTATAAAAGGGCTGGTGTATTTTTATTTTTACTTTTTGGTACACTTACAATCAGTTGTCAAGTTTTTATTTGATTTTTTTCTGGACTATTCTTTGCTTTCACTTGTGTAATATACCTGTACTGTTGTTCTCTAATTGGGCATCAAGGCTGGGCATTTACTTCAGTCTGGTGAGAGCGCTTGGATAAAAAATTGCAGGCAATGTCTGTTTTTAGTATTTAGGTTAAATAAATAAAACCTGGATAATTTAGTCCTGCAGGCTCCATTAACCTGACCTGCTTCTCGTCCTTTTTTCTTTTTTTTTTCTTTCGTCTTTATCTAAAGGTTTTCTAATCATTACAACAACAAAAATCTAACAAGAAGGGAATTCAACCAGAATCACATTTATAGTTTGTCTGATCACCCATGGTGTGTCTTAACATTTTGTCTGAACTGTGTTTTTTTGTTTGTTTAAAAGTCATTTTTCATTCATGTGAAATGTAGCTGGTAAATAAATGTACATTGGTGTTTATCATAATCTTGTGTCATACTGCTGCTAGGAGCAAAATGAATAACTGAGCTATGTCATATCTGCAACCTTTTTATTTAGAATTAAAAAGAAAAAATAAATGTGTAAATACTACTGTTGCTTTCTATACTGTGTAAGTTTTCCTTCTTCACCGACTGTCAAGACGAGTTTCATTTTAGAATTATGCTAAAATGTGTTTTCTCCTGGCATTTACACTGGGTCTGGCTGTGGATCAATAATTTTTTTTTAAATGTTAAAAACAAATTGAGCTCAATGCTTTACCCAGAAAAATTATTTCTTTTTAATCACGGCCTGCCTGCAACTTCGCTCTGAGTTTATTTTCTTTGCTCATTACTTTCAGCTTCCTTACCTCACCAAGGTTCACCTGGGATATATGTATTTTTTTATTGGCAAAGATGTATAATTTTTTTGACAATTTTTCTATTTTATAATTTATTTGTATTTATTTTTGATTTGTTTTCTTATGAATATTGTGTTATAGCTTTGTTTTGTTTTTCTTGTCAATAAATGTTCTTTAAGCAAGCTGGGGGGTTTTTGTGTCTAAATTACCCCCCACCCCCATCTCACACACCCACGCACAGTTTGTTTTTAATGTAATTGTGATGGTGCTGTAAATGCAGTTATTTTTGCTGACAGCTTAAGACCATTGAGCCAGGAATACTTTCTATGGGAAAAACAAAGAAAATGCATCACTAGCTGCATCAACAGCATCTCCAGGTGAACAGTCTATTGAAAAAGTTAAGAACTCGGGTATTTGCAAATAATGCAGAGGAGCAGGAAAACATGGTGAAGTGAAGAACATGGGTGTTTACAGGTATCTCAGGAAACTGTGTTCCAATGAGGCACTTTTGTCAGATGAAATACCCACTTATCAAACTCAAATGAAGCCCACATTTGTGTAGTAAAAATGTTTTTTTGCTGGTCTTGTATTTGAATGTAAGATGTTTTCATTAGCTGTAAGCAGAAAATCAGAAATAAAGGCTTGAAAATAGGCTTTTTTTAATCTATATATGCAGTGGGGGAAAAAAATGTTTAGTCAGCCACCAATTGTGCAAGTTGTGTAATTTTCATCATAGGTAGGCTATACCTCAACTATGAAAGACAAAATGAGAAAAAAAATCCAGAAAATCATATGGGCTGATTTTTAAAGTATTTGCAAATAATGGTGAAAAATAATTATTTGGTCAATAGCAAATGAGCAGGATTTCTGGCTCTCAGACCTGTAACTTCTCCACTCTGCACCTGTTTGAGGTTGTGGACAGGTGTCATACTGATAACCAGTTAAAACAGTCGCACTCCAAACTCCACTATGGCCAAGACCAAAGAGCTGTCAAAGGACAGTTCACCAGGCTAGGAAGACTGAATCTGCAATAGGTAAGCAACTTGGTGTGAAATCAACCATGGGAGCAATTATTAGAAAATGGAAGGCATACGAGACCACTGATAATCTAACTTGATCTGGGGTTCCAAGCAAGATCTCACCTCGTGTGGTCAAAATGATCACAAGAACAGAGCAAATATCCCAGGACCACAAGGGGGGACCTTGTGAATGACCTGCAGAGAGCTGGACCAAAGTAACAAAGGCTACCATCAGTAACACTACGCTGCCAGGGACTCAAATCCTGCAGTGCCCGATGTGTCCCCCTGCTAAACCCAGTACATGTCCAGGCCCGTCTGAAGTTTGCTAGAAGTAGCATTTAGATGATCCAAGAGGATTAGGAGAAAGTCATATGGTCGGATCAAACCAAATTAGCAATTTTTGGTAAAAACTACTTGTTTGGAGGAGAACGAATGCTGAGTTGCATCCAAAGAACACCATACCTACTGTGAAGCATGGGGGTGGAAACATGTTTTGGGGCTGTTTTTTCTGCAAAGAGACCAGGACGACTGATCCGTGTAAAGGAAAGAATGAATGGGGCCATGTATCGTGAGATTTTGAGTGAAAACCTCTTTCCATCAGCAAGGGCATTGAAGATGAAATGTGGCTTTCAGCATGACAATGATCCCCAAACACACTGCCCGGTTAACGAAGGAGTGGCTTCGTAAGAAGCATTTCATGGTCCTGGAGTGGCCTAGCCAGTCTCCAGATCTCAACCCCATAGAAAATCTTTGGAGGGTGTTGAAAGTCCTTGTAGCCAAGCGACAGCCCAAAAACATCCCTGCTTTAGAGGAGATCTGCATGGAGTAATGGGCCAAAATACCAGCAACAGTGTGTGAAAACCTTGTGAAAGATCTACATAAAACGTTTAAAACGTCATTGATAACAAAGGGTATATGACAGAGTATTACGATTAACTTTTGTTATTGACCAACTACTTATTTTCCACCATGATTTGCAAATAAATTCACAGATTTACCGAATTAATGTAGAAGTGCTATTGTTTGATTTATTAAACCTGACCCAAGAGTAAGATCAAGCACACCTAAAGGGATTTCAACAGAAGAACCACACTTGGAGTGTGGTTCTTCTGTTCTTCCCCCTCCCTCTATATTTTAAGCACTTAAAATATTGTATATTTACTTTTTGTTTAAGCAAATTCAAGAAACTGGTTTAATGAAAGGTTACATTTAGTCTTAGCAGATGCTCTTATCTAAAGCAACTTACAAATGAACATAAGCATAAATTAGGTCAGGGTCACACAGTGTAAGTAAGCGCTGTAAGAAACAAATGTCTCAACTGTAACCAAAAATGTTTTTGTTTTTTTTTTTGCTTAGGAAGTTGCAAAAAAGTTTAGTTTTATTTTTTTAAGTGCCTAGGAAGTTGTGAAAAAGTTCTGTTTTGGCCTTTTTTTTTTGAAGATAGTTAAAGAGGTAAATACAGAAAATAAAGAAAATTTGTGGACTTGTAGCAATCTTGTACAAATCAGTTTTTAACAGGTAGATATTCAGACTTCTGCTACTTTGTGCAATAATTGAAAGAGGCAACTTCCCCCTATGTTGAGGTGATGCAACTAACATCAGACATTTTAGTAACAGATCCTTTACTTCTGTTAGTGCTTAACCTTTTCTGCAATGCAGTTTGTCCCTGACAAAGCTGAACTACAGCTCTTTATTCAAATTACTACTATCAGTTGTCTTATCAGTTTTTCACATTTAAATGTCCAGTCTCAAAAAATTGTTTATCTTCCTTGCAACTTTAACCAGAGCCTCTCTGGTTTGCACTGAGCCAGTCTTTGCTTCAGAGATATTGACATTAAAACACATATAATTTTAACATAAACCTTAAATAATAAGCAATGAACTTTATAGTTGTAGGGCTGCACAGTGGCGCAGTTGGTAGCACTGTTGCCTTGCAGCAAGAAGGTCCTGTGTTAGAATCCCAGCCTAGGGTCTTTCTGCATGGAATTTGCATGTTCTCCCTGTGCATGCGTGGGTTCTCTCCGGGTACTCCGGCTTCCTCCCACAGTCCAAAAAACATGACTGTTAGGTTAACTGGTTTGTGTGTGCGCATGGTTGTTTGTCCTGTATGTCTCTATGTTGCCCTGCGATGGACTGGCAACCTGTCCAGGGTGTACCCTGCCTCTCGCCCCTTGACCGCTGCATTAGGATGGACGGGTATAGAAAATGGATGGAACTTTATAGTTGTACTTAGAAATTTCACCTGGTACGATAGCTCTTAGCAAGACATGTGATAACAAAGTAACATGAGTATTGTCCAGGCACCTCCACTAGATGTCAGAGTGCACACAAACATTTACCAGTAGGTTTCATGGGACTTTAGTGCCAGGATACAGATGAGGCACACAGGGACATCTCAATAACGTAGATTAGTAAAAGTGATTTTAATCCAGTGATTTATTTCAAAAAGTGAAACTCAAAAGAATTCCGTACATACAGTGATATGTATATTTCAAGTGCCTATTTTTGTCCATTTTTAAGCTTAAGGTTTACAGTGAAAGAAACCACAAAATGTTTAACAAAAAAATCGACTATTTAAAAAAAATATATTTTTTAATTGTAATACAGCATGCATGACACACAATATACAGGATATAGGACAAGACCAACACATGACAACCACACACACACAAAAAAAGATGTGTGTGCAATGCATGGAAAGGGCGCATAGTTTAATAGAGTGGTAATGGATATGCCAAGAGGTTGTATAGAGTAAAGAAATAATACGTAATGTAATAGTGTTAGTAAATGTGTTTATTTATCCATACATCCATTAATTTATTCAATTATATACTTATTTATCCATTTCCTTATCTATTCATTCAATCATTCTTCTTTATTTGACACAACCGATCACACAGACAACCCCCAGACCCCAGGGAGGGAGCCTGCCTGTAGTTGAGGGATGAGTGATCATTTTATTATTTATATTTTGTATTATAATAATTATATATTTTATCCCAGTCCCAAGCAGACATACAGCCCCCAGACCCTGGGGAGGGGGCTTGTCTGTCGGTAGGAAACTGGGGAAAAACATGTATGTATATGTGAATCAATAAAATAAATAAACAAATATAAATTAGTGATTATTAGAATTTTTTTTTTTAGCAATGATCAAAATTAATAAGGATGGATTTAAGATAGACAGGGAGTGATTATGTCAGTATGTGGTATGTTACTGTGAGGCGGAATTAATGTTACTGTTAATGTTGGAAAGAATTGACAAAAACAAAATTTTTTAAATAAACAATCATTGAAATGAGAAATAAAAAGATATAATTAAGAAAATGGATAACAGTAATAATAATAGTAGTATTATTAATAGTGCACAACAGAATAGTATGTTTGTTTAGTATCAGTAACAGTAGTGGTAGTATTATTACAGTAGTAGTGATGTCATTATTAATAAATATTGAAAATAATAGCAAGAAATTTTTATGTGTGTTCTGTAATTCTGTCTCTGAGTAATAAAATGAGTAAATATTAGTATTAATAGCAATAGTAATAATAGTTTTTTCCTTCAAATAAATAATCAGTTGTGATGGACTGGCGACCTGTCCAGGGTGAAATGGGTTAAATGAGTTCTAGGGATAATTTATATTGAATAAGTTGCAGATTGGCATTTTTTGTCATGAAGTAAATGTTATTGCAGATCTGGGGCCAGAAATCGGCATTGGGGACAACAGAGAGGTCTGTTTCCCATTTTTCTGATGGTATGGAGAGTGTGTTATCGGCCTGTAATATTAAATTATACATTTTTGAGAGTAGTCTTTTTTAGCATGAGATGGTAATAAGTCTGAAGGCTGGAAGAGGAACATCTAGATGTATGGTCCTTTTCAATTTTGCATGGATAGATTTTGAAACCTGTAAATATTGTAGAAATCGTTTTTTCTCAATGCCAAAATTCTGGACCAGGGTAGACAGTGGAACCAGTGTTATTATTTATTTTATGTTTAAGGTGAGTGATTTTTTTTCTATCCAGGAGTTTATTTTTAGTGGTTGTTTATTGCAAAGAAAGTCCGGATTATGCCAGATCGGAGTGAAGAATGAGGGTGTCAAAGTAAAAATGTGACTATTTATAAATGATTATATATAATTATATTTATTTATAGCCTACTATTTATACAAATAAAAGAGTAAGTATGGCATGCACCTGCATGCACTAACACCTGCTTATCTGTGGGCTGCTACTGTTCTTAAACACATGTAGGCGTAGGAAAAACATCTGTTAAATTTCCAGCATGACTGTACAAAAGAGAATTAGGGCCACTGGAAAACAAAACAAAAAAATTCAATTTTTTTTTCTCAGAAGCCTCACTTTATCAGAATTGTTACTTTAATGCAGCTGGGCACCTGGGAACAACCAGCTTCAACGACATTAGGGCCACTGAAAAAATAAATCTAAAAAATCCAACTTTATCCTGAGAATTCTCACTTCAATCTCAAAATTTTGACTTCCAGCTTCAATGACAGAAAAATGTTGAGGAGGTGAACTGTTACCCCAATAGTGGTGAGATGGGGAAACGTCTGCATTGACACAGTGGGCCGTCTCACAGCCCCTGGCGGGGCCCCCTCTCTTCCCTTTATTCTCTCAGTCTGTGCCAACAAGTAAATAAACATGAGCAGGAGTTAAGCTCTGTCATAAAACGCACTTATCTCTCTGGAAGTGAAAAAGGAAAGGAAAAAAGAAGATGAAGAGAAAAGAAAACAAGACCCTGGTGAGTGTGATAGTTTAATGTGGCCTTTTTTAGCTAAAAGTATTTGGCTATTTATACAGTTTTAACTTAGGTGTTAATGCTTGTTTGCTGATTAGCAGGAATGGTTTACATAAAACAAAAAACTGTCCACTTAAGCATCAGCTTACCCTTTTTATCAAATGAATATTGTATTAAGACAGCTAAGCTAAAGAGGCTTTATACTTTATTCTATCCAGAAATGGATTCCAGTGTCTTAGAGTACTTAATCTTAAATTGACAACGACTGTAGCCTCTAAGTTTATTTGTATAATGTAATGTGCTGAATCTCTGTTTTAAATTCTATTTAATGTTTATATTTAAAACATGCTGATGTACACTATATGTAGTTGAGTTCTTGTTAAAGTTTTTTAAAATATATAATCATAGCTGTTGTTTATTGCTGTGCTTTGTCAGCCTTCAGATTTAGAATATTAAAATGCACATGTTCAGTGTTTACGTTTGGGGGGTATAATGCTGCTATGCATATTCGTATAAATGAAATGTTTATTTGACATTTTTGGCAGTGTTGGATGCTATATGTATGGGGCCCCAGGAGACCCTTGCAGCGCCACTGGTCGTTTTTAAGTGATTTTGTATTCGAGGGATTGAGGTTAAATTCAGATCTCCAAGATTGAATCCAGAATTCTCTCAGGTAAGTGAGAATTATCTTTTCTTTTCAGTGGCCCCTATGTTCTTCAAATTGACAGCATTTCTCAGACAAACATCCTAATCCAGAGGAACTAAAGTACTTTGGCGTTTTCCGTGAGTGCACATTAAGAAGTAGTACCGCTGACCAGGAAGTGGAACTCTCACTCTGCTTGTTGTGTCCTTGTTAGCTAGCGAGCTACTGAGTTGCCATAAGAGGCAGGCAGATGTGTCCTGTTTGGAAAGATGAATTGAGCTGTGCCGGGAGATAAAAATCAGACAGAGAGCTACGTTGATCTGTTGTTAGCAGCGCCATGTTGCGTGTCGGGAGTTCAGCTGCCTGGTGAGTCCAGTTATACTGAAGATAACGGTAGCACAAGCTAGGTGCGGTGAAATGAAGCGAGGGGCTCCTCTGACAGCTGATGGCATTATAGCTAGCTCTGCTTTAAGACTAGTAGCTGCTGCCCTGGTTTAAAGAAGTACAAACCTGGAAAATCCCATGGCTACGTGGATTTACAGGCTATGTGTCATGTTAAACGTGTTTCAAACCGAATTTCCTTCTGGTTCTGCTGGTGCTGAGTTTATTTAGCTGCTAGCTGACTTTACGCAGCTAACCCGGTTGGTGTGTGCATTTTTTATTATTTTAGTCTGAGTTTTATCATCTTCTGTTGCTTTAATTTAAATTGACCTGATCACGAACCTATGAAGTATACCCTAGCGTGAGTTGTATACGTTGTTTCTGTACTTGCCTAGGTATTGTGTTGTTAGGTATTATGGATGTTGCCAGTGTCGCACGATTTACATTCATGTTTGTCTATCTTAGGTGTCAGAATTTTTGACGAAGTGCTTCCCCGATTAGCCATTTTCCTGTAATTGTGGGCGATTTGTTTTTTTAAATAATATATATTTATAATGCCCAGATTCTCTAAACAAGGTAAGGCAAGGTAATTTTATTTGTATAGCACACTTTCAACAACAAGGTAATTCAAGGTGCTTTACACGATTAAGAGGTAAAATGAAAATGGCAGTAAAACACAAAGCATATAAAGTAAAACAGCAATAAAGCAAGAAGCATGCACAGATACATCAAGGCATTACAAAGCTTATAATGTAAAACAGCAAGAAGCATAAACAAAACATGATACATCAAAGCATTACTCAAAGGCAGCTCTAAACAGATACGTTTTTAGCTGTGATATAAAAAAACTCAGTGTTTCAGATATACTTGCTAAGTTGTGAGGGTTTTATGTTAAAAGAAATGATTTCCTCTAAAAGAACAACACTTTACTAAGACTTTCAGATAAAAAAAACTACAGTTGATGTAAATCAACTATGAAACTAACTGTAGATATGCTTTTACTATAATATTGTACAGTAGAAAATTACTTACTGAGAGAATCTCCAAAATATAAGTAAAAGTAAAAACTTGAACCCATTATTAGTGTGTAAAATATATTTAGCAATGCACAGAGATCGGTACATTAAAAAAGGCTAGGGTACAGATATATATTTTTTATATTATTGTTTGTTGTTGTAAATAAAAACGCACGCCATCTTCTTTTCCAAAGTTTTTCACATCTTAATTTTTCTTTTTCTTTTTTACTAAGAAATATTTGTGATAATTTGTGAATCGCTGTACCTAATGAGTATACAGAAGAAGAAAAAATCATTAGAAATGAATATTGTAAATAACAAAAGTATTTGGTTAGACAATAGTAATACCATAAAAGCTTTAAAGGTGGTGTGGTATAATGAAAATCGCGGTTGTTTACCTGGCACTTAGTCATAGCTATATGAAGCCCAAATGCAATGCAGTTGTTATAAACAGAAAAGATAAGAATCTACATAAAACTTCTGATCAAAACACTTACATAGAACAGCTTATGACTGCAAGTACATTTAAATCCGACCCAAATTCGTATATTCCTGTGTTTCCCATGTGAGCATTGCGGCCTGAATCAGCTTGGCTTATGTGCTGTTAGAGAGAGAGCTTTGACTTGGCGAGATCCAGTTGTCTTTAACACTTTCCCAGCTTCCTCACTCCAGTTTCAGAATATGATGATCTTGAATGACCTTGCAGCCAAATCTGGGCTGGACAATCACAGGCCTATATGTTGCTGCGTCTTGCGCTATTTTCACTGTTGTAACGACTTTAAAGTTGGCTGATAGATTTTCTTTGCATGCAGGCTTTTGCAAAAATGGTACAACTTGTTGATAATAAATCTGGTTGTGAATATAATTCCTCTTCTATTGTTCACTAAGAAGATAAATCAGAAGTTGTCATTGCTGTTGGTGCAGGAGCTCGTAATAAAAATTCCAAGATTATTGAATAATGAAATGGGAACAACCACTGCTTGGTTCTTTTAATGCTATAATTCTCTTTCATTTCAGCGTGGCTTGTAGGAACCTCGTCTCAACCAATATGGGGGTGAGATTCCGGATCCCGTTGCAGAAGCTCCATCCTCTGTCTCGTGCCATCCACCATCGTTACACTGGAAACAATAACCCTCACCGGACTCCTCATCCTACAGCAGCTCGATATTTTACCTCTATGTCTCGGTTGCCCATGCGGCCTTTGAAGCCTCCTTCGGGGTCTGGTGGTCACAGGTACCAACAGCAGCGGAACTTCTGGGTGGCCCGCCTGGCAGCTCGGCTGCTGAGGCTCAGATACATCCTGCTGGGAACAGCAGTTGGAGGAGGTTACACCGCTAAGAAGGTCAGTGGTTATTATTATCAATCATGTTATGTCAACGTTCATTCTGTTGTGTGCAGAATTATTTAAGAGGGGATTTTTGCTTCAGTACTGGTTTTAATTTGGTGAACTGGTGCATATTTGTAAACAGACAACAGGTAATTCAAATAAAAAGACTGTCTTTTAATCCTCAGACATATGAAGAGTGGAAAGACATGCTGCCCGATTTAAGCGAATACAACTGGGTCATCCCTGACTTTGTGTGGGAACTGAGTGAACAAATTGATCTTGGTAAGTTTTTTGTTTTTTTAAAATGTCGTTTATCTGAAAAAATTAAAATATATCTCTTTATCTTACATTGTTGTCCTTCAATGTAGTGTCAGATTTTCCTACCCCATTAACTTTTTTGCATTATGTTATCTTCCAACCACAAATATCGATGCTTTTTATTACATTTGCAAAGCTGGCAGAGACATGCCTCAAAAATTCCCAGCTGTTCTTTCATCAAACAGGGATTCTACATATTTGCTTAGGGGTGGTAATAATAATACATTTATTTATAGGGCGCTTTACATCAAAGTGCTGTACAACCTAAAATGTAAACTATAAAACAATTATACATAAAAAAACATAAAACAATTATTTATAAAAATCATAGAATATAAAACAATAAATAGGAAACGCATAAAACACCTAAAACTAAAGTGTAATGATCAGGCTCACAAAAATCAGAGACTATAAGCACATTTAAAGAAATGTGTCTTAAGCATTGCTTTAAAAGCATCAGCAGTTGATGCCTGCCGTATATCGATAGGTAAACTATTCCAAAGAGTTTGGGCATTGAAACTAAAATCCCTCCCACCAATTCTCTCTTTCCGCACTTTCGGAACAACCAGAAGCCCAGAGTCTTTTGACCTCAGATTCCTGCCAGGCACATATGGCTTTAACATATCAGATAGATAAGAGGGTGCAATACCATTCACTGCCTTATATGTTAAAAGCAACACTTTAAAATCAATTCTTGCATGGACCGGAGCCATTGAAGCGAGTGCATTACAGGTGTAATCTGCTCAAATTTTCCAGTTCCGGCTTAAAGACGAGGTGCAGCATCCTGCACAAATTGCAACCTCTGAATGCTCTTTTTAGGCAGACCACACTACAGAGCGTTTCAATAATCTAAACGAGAAGAAATAAAACCATGTGTCAGAATTTCACAATGGTAGCTCGATAGGGTGACCTATTTTTTGCAATATTTCGCAGATGAGAAAAAGCAATTTTAACAACCTCCTTAATATGAGGCTCAAAGCAAATTGCCCTATCACAAATGACCCCAAGGTTTTTAACCCTTTGCACAGGGAATAGTCACATCATCGAGCAGCAGACTCATGTGATCATATGAAGCAAATTGGTTTTTAGTCCAAAAAATGATCAGTTCTGTCTTACTGGGGTTTAGGCATAAAAACTGAAAGCCAGTTCTTTACAGCAGTCAAGCAGGCCCCAAAATCATCGGTGGTCTGGCTCCCAATGGACAGGGGTAAATTTAATTTATAATCGTCAGCATAAATGATAATTAATATGCAGTGAACATAGGATGTGGCCCGAAGGAGCCATGTACAGAGAGAACAATAATGGGCCCAAAACTGAGCCTTGGGGCACCCCTTGCTGTAGCAGACAAGACTCAGAAAATTGATTATTAAAGAAAACACGAACCATTCTTTCTGATAAGTAGGATCTTATCCATTGAAGGGCTGTTCCTGATATAACAAAGACATTTTCTAATCTGTCAAACAAAATGTTATGATCCACTGCATCAAAAGCAGCACTTAAATCTAATAATACAAGTGCAGATGATGCATCAGCAGCCAATAGCAAGTCATTCACAACCTTAATCATTGCTGTTTCAGTCGAATGGGGTTTTCTAAAAGCAGATTGAAATTGCTCAGAGTGTATTTGCTGAAAGGTACTGCAAGAGCCGTTCAGAGAAGACTTTCTCGAAAACTTTATTTAAAAAAGCAAGGTTAGAAACTGGCCCTTAGTTTGATAATGTAGCTGCATCTAGGCCTGTGTTCTTCAATAAAGGCTTGATCACTGCACCTTGAAGCAAATTGGGAAAACTCCTGACAATAGCAACATATTCAACAGACTTAATATAATTTATATGGCAATAACATTGGCCACAATTCTTTCATTATCCATGATTGCAATGGATCTAGACTACATGTTGTGCTATGGGGTGTCATGACAATCTTAGTAAAGGCTGTCAAAGTCGCTTGATTAAATTGTTCCAGGCTTTGTTACACAGATCTACTTGCTAGATCAGGGTATTCCAATAGATTATGAGGGATTTTAATAATTTCTGCTGTAATAGCATCAATCTGTTTGTTAAAAAACTTAAAAAACTCCTGTGCTGTCAAACTGGAATTATTATACTGACCAATTCTCTGCTGTCTTAACCTATTAGCAGTGTCTTCTCCTGCACGAAGCCACGATTCAGTAATAAGCATTACGTCCAGCCGTTTAGATTCAATAAAATCAAGCAGGATGAACGTTTTGTTACACAATGACCTTGCATTTATCAAAGTCCCACTCCGATCATATTTTGAGCTATTTTTAAACATTCTCAGTGGTCTTTAAATTATGATTATGCCGTTTTTAGCCAAAATCACAAAACCCGTGCTGTTTTCTGGGACTTCGCTTCAGCAAAGCTGCAGTAGCTCATTAGTAATTCGCCTCTGTGTTGTGGGCGGAGCCGTTGGCACGGAGACACCCCCCCATCTCCCACACTAAAAATCGCTATCTGTCTCTCTATCCGCCTCTATCGCTTTTCTCTCCTCTCTCGCTCGCGCTCAGCAGCTAGGCGCGCTGACAGCTGGTGTCGGGTTTCAAGCCTTTTTTCTCCGATTTTTTTCATAGAAACATTCCCACAAATGACGCCAGTATTGAAGCTATATGTGGTGGACATCTAGTAGTACCAAGCAGTAACAGCACAAGGCTGTAGATTTAAAGAAAGGGGCTGTTTTATTCAGCAATGTATTGCAACCCGCTACAGCAGACAGGTGTTGATCCGCCATCGTCTTCTCTACTCCTCAGAACCTGAGCGGGCGGGGGGAGCGGAGCAGAGTAGGAGCTTGTGGCCCCGCCCAGTGGAGTTACTACGTCTATTTTAGCCTGCATTTTAACGTCTGCTACTGATTCACAGCCATTTGAATGCAGAAATACTCAGAAATACAACTTTGAGCTTAATTTTCTCAAGATATGTCCTCTAGCATCAGAAAAATGCCACAAGAACATGTTAACACCTAGAAAAACATGATTTTCATCGGAGCGGGTCTTTAAGGCAATTTTGATCATCTCCGCCTCCTTCAGTGGCTTAGTGCTACAGTCCACATATCAAAGATTCTCCGGACACACATTCCGGCCACGGCTCCTCCTCTTTTGGACCCAGGGTAGTTCAGATTGACTAATCAATTCCGAGGCCCGCGGCCAAACAGGAAATGTCCAAGAAAGTGGAGAAGGTAAATTTAAATTCCTGAAATGAACAGCAGATCCACAGCTACTGTTCATCCTCCTCAACAAAAGCATAATCACAACCCGCCTGCCGGCCCGTTTCCCACAATGGCGGTGTCTTCTCCGGTTCCTGATCAATCCCAGGGACGCGGTCTCACTACATCGCAATTCCTCCGGTATGGCAACCAGCAGCTGGGGGTGATTCACGGTCTGCTTACAGTGCCAGTTAACAACAACAACAGTGTTAATGTACAAAAGCATCCGGCGATCATAAACTAGCATTGACTGGACTTTAAAAACGAACGAAAACACATTCATAAGCACGAATAATCTTTATAAAAATACAGAAATTGTCAGAGCAGTAAGACAGCAAGCCTTGACACCTGGCGCCATCTTTCAATATAAAGTTATAAGGCTCAAGCCTCAAATACAAGTGTATCCCACAGTTTTCAGATTTATATATCTATAAAAGAAAAATGGAAACCACATATTTTCTTTCATCTTAATATTTATTTACAAATTTCTGATGCTCTATCACATAACATTTCAATAAGTTAAATTAAAGTTTGTGGTAATTAACCAAAATTTGAAGGAGTGGGAATAGTAGATAGATAGATAGATAGATAGATAGATAGATAGATAGATAGATAGATAGAGATATATATATATATATAAATAATACATGAAACTACTATTAGGCTGGTTTCACAGGAACAATCTAATTTATTTAAAATAAGTAATTTTCGTTGTTTGATGAAGGTCCTTGGATGAATGTGATTGAAAATTAATCAGCCGCTGATTTAATCTAAAATGTTTGCGTTTATGGACATTCACTCTGCAAAATTCCATGTAAATTTTGCTTTTGTTGTGTATTGTTGCTGTAATAGAAAGATCATAGATGCACTCAAGATACTGCAGTTTTAGCAATGCTCTTTGGTGTTTACATTTTTGAGTTTAGTGTTACTTGTTGTCTCTGTCTGAAAAGATAAAATTGCCAAAGCGCTACCGGACATGGAAGAAATCGCTAAACTTCTGCCGGACTTTGAGAAGATTGGAGAGAACTTCACTTTCCTTAAAAGTCTCCTTTCCTCTGGTGAGTAAACTGAACACTAGCTGTCCGCCTGCGCTGTTAACTAGAACAACGAATTCAAGCCCACATATGGGATGAGGATTACAATACTGTAATTAGAGGAAAGTTGGTCTCTATATCTCGGTCGATATTTTTATCCAATGTTTTCTTAACCTTTTTGACCTACACAGTTTGTTTCATCATCTAGCTCCAGATGCCTTTTAAAGGAATGTCATAATCTAGATTCAGTATTACAAAGATGTGAAAGCAGTCTGTTTCAGAATCAACTTCCTCTTTAATTTCGTTACCAGAGTCTGTATGTATGTGCTGCAGCTTTTTTTGATAGACTGACAAGAAATTTAATAGTTTACCATTAGTTCTTTCACTATGTTGAATTTTCTTTTACCTCATTGCATTTTTATAGTGTTGTAAAATTTATTTCTTAAACTCCACGTTTCTTAGTCTGGAAGGCTTTTGCTTGAATTTACTGAGTCACTGAGGAACTGATAAAATATAGAAGCAGTATGTTACTAAATAAAACAGCTAGAGTTGCACCGATCAGGCTTCATCCGGTCAATACCAGCATCTGTTTTTTGGTAAAGTCTTTCTTGCTGTTTCATTTGTTGTTTTTTTCTAAATACTCCAACAAAATGTACTGCAAGTCCTTTGAAAGAGGGAGTACTTTTGAATCAAAGAACAAAGCTGCTGATATTTTTACAAAATGAAAATAGTGGGAGTTTAGTCTCGACAAATTTTCTTTTAGAAATAAAATTCATGCTTGACCAGCTAATCACTTATTTCAGCCAAGAGGGACATTATCTAATTGATTGGTGCGTCTCTAAAAAAAACCATTGATTCATATTTCCACAGAATCCTGTGAGTTCACAAATACTTCAGTAAGATACTTATAGTAGAATAAGTCTGTATGGATTAGACTTCAGATCCAGTTTACAATTGAACTCTTTTATTAGTTTCTTATTAAGTGACTTTTTTCAACTAAAGCTTCTGTTCGTCATTACTGTGCCGAATTCCTGGTTTGACCACCATCCCCCATTCTGTCTTCTTCATGATTTTCATCTTGTGTTGTTCTTCCTTTCTCCTCCTCCCCTGCCCTCCTGTCCTCCACATTCTTCACAGGTGTGAGTTTGGGTAGTGAAGTCAAAGGAGCCTCTGGTCTGCATCTGTTGTTAGGTGTGTAAACCCTGTATTTTAGTAGAACCGCCCTTACCCCTCCTCTCTTTCTGTCTCTCTTTGACCACTTTGTCGACATCACGCAGGATTGTGATTGTCTGCGTTAGATTGTCTCAATGTTTGGATCTAGCTCTGACTTTGGCTGCCAGATTGCAAAAAACTGAATTTATCAAAGGTTAATGTAGATTATTTTCTAAATAGGCGACTTTAGTTCTCACAAAGTGACTTAAAAAAGATATCTTGTTAGTCTGTAGTTTGTTCTCCCTTGTCTTTCTTCATCCATCTTGGACTTGCCTGTTTCTGGCTCCACTTTATCCAACCATTTTAGGTGTTTGCCTCCTTTGACTTCGACCCTTCCTCTCACCTGGCCTTTGTGGGTCTTTTTTTAACTACATGCTCATTGCTAACATTTTCAGCAGTCTTCCTCTGTCTCTGGTTAATACTGACACTCAAATGTTTGAAAAATTAACACGTCGTCTATTTTGAGTTTTATTTGATTTAAAATTTATATATGGAGCTGTGTGCCAGGGTAAATGTTAGCACACCTCAGCTATGAAATATACAAAAAACAAAAACGGTGTCCCTTGCTTAATTTTTTTTGTCTTCATTGCACATCGATGACTTCAAAAAGATATCTGATGCAGTTTACATTAATTTTAAATTCTGTTTTAAACACATTATTTATGTCACTAAGAAGTAAAGTGATAACTTTTAAGATTTCAAAATGATTTATTTATTTTTAACAAAAACATTTCAGTGTCAGTTTTTTTATTTTGGCATGTAAAACAGGTGTGATTTGAACAATGTTGCACCATGAAACTTTATCTACAGTCCAATAATCTTCCTCTAAATATGTATTCAAAATATAAACATCAGCAGGATTTTTGTTTTCTTTCAGAAGAACTCTTATACATTTCTTGATTGCATGTTTATAAAGTTATTAACTCTTAATTAATTAAACCCAAAACATCTTTAGTTAGAGATCCACCAAGGAAAGTTGTGTTGCAGATTTTCAATCAGTTTTTTTGTTTGTTTTTGTAAAGCTTTGATTTGCTGATACCTTTTTCTCCTTACGATAACAGTTAACAGCACTCAAAATAATATTTTCAAACCTAACCGCCTTCAGTGGCCATTACTCTTTATGCAAGAAACAGCAGTGACATCACTGTTTGTAGAAGAGAGCAGTGACTTAAACACAGGACTTTACTGCTGTTTAAAATCAACCTCAAAGCAGCAACGTCACTGAGAAATTTCCTAAAGCCTGCTAAGATTTCCAAACCTGATGCGCTTTTTCAGATTAAACAGTGAAAGAAATCTTAATTCTCCTTAAGTCGCCCCAACAGTTGAAAATACTTACATTTTTTAATAGTTTCTTATACATTTTGTGTTCCTCTGACTTCATTTTAGTTTCATAGGTGCATATCTGTAGATTATATATTAATTTGAGTTATTCAGTCTGAGAAGGGAAACTCGTATATAGATAATTACTATAATAATTACACACAGTGATATATTTCAGCATTTATTTCATTTAATAATAATGCCTTGCATTTATATAGTGCTTTTCAAGACCCTCAAAGCGCTTTACAGCTCCATTATTCATTCACTCTCACATTCACAAACTGGTGGAAGCAAGCTACGATTGTAGCCACAGCTGCCCTGGGGCAGACTGTCAGAAACGAGGCTGCCATATTGCGCCATCGGCCAACACCAGTAGGCGGGTAGGTGAAGTGCCTTGCCAAAGGACACAACGGCATGTAGCGGGTGGAAGCTGGAATTGAACCCACGATTTCTGGGTCGCAGGCCGACAACTCTACCACTGAACTACAGCCGCCCATTTAACTTTGGTTAGTATTATTATAGCTTTCAGCCAATAAAAAAACGGCTTTTGTTTCTCAGAAACATTGATTACCATATAAAACCAGTTTGAAAAATATTTTTGTATAGAAATGTTATCCTCCTACACAATCAAGGGGAAGACTGCTGACACACTCACCAAGCAGGGTAATTGAAAGCAGATCATTGCTAAAGAAGCTAGCTGTTCATGCAGTGATTTGTTCAAGCATGGTTATGGAAAGTTGAATATAAGGAGAAAGTGTGGTAGAAAAAAAAAACCCTTAGAAAATTTTGAAACAATGCCCATCCAAGAGACTCACAATTACTCATAATTATCAAGGGTAACATAAATAAATGCTTGAAATATGTCCCCTTGTGTGTAATTACTCTACATAATTTTCACTTTTTGAATTGAATTTGCAAAATAAATTCACCTTTTTGTGTTATTCTAATTTAATGATATGTACCCATAAACACATCAAGAAGATGGAAAATAGTTTGGAGACTTCTTCCCACAGTAAGTGCACTAAAGAGTACTGTTGTTGCTGTGGCGATGAGTACACTAATCGAAAAAAGATTAGTAGAGTTTACAATAAAATCTCCCCCAACCACCAGATTTTTGTTGTGGTCTTGTCTTTAATTCACAAACAGCATATCTGTGTTAGAGTAGGCTATTTAGACTTTTTAAATTTATATCTTATTAAATTTGTGCTACTTACCCACAAACAAAGGAACTTCAGCAACATTTTTCAAACATTAAAATGTAAACACAATGGTATTTATTTATTTTTTTCCTAAATCAAGGTGAGCACTCCCTCAAACGTTGTAACATGTCTCGTCTCTTCATTACCTTTTTATTTCTGGTTTTTTTGTTTCCTCTGTTAGAAACATCAGGCGATCCTGCTCTAAAAGCTACGGATTCATCAACTGGAGCTGCACATGATGTCAGTGACAAGCAGTACAAAAAGGCAAGTGTATAAAATCAGCTTGACACTTCTCAGCTTTTATGCTCTCACTAAGCTAGCACAGCTCTCTCTCATTTAAAGGGTCTATATCATCACGTTTATAACTCTTCAGCTTTAGTTGTTTTCAGGCTTATAGCTCACAACAGTTTAATTAATCTTAACGATTGAAGTCGAAGGATATGTAAAAAAGCGAGCATAAGGCAGCAGAGAACCCGAAAGTTTCCAAACTGTGTCAGCTTTAATTTTGGATACCAGAACTCAAGCATCAATCCATAAAACAATGACCAACAAGGTGACAGTAGTCTCAGCAAGGTGCTCGGATTTAACTGGTGAGGAAGTAAAAATAATGGGAGGAGCTTAAGAGCTGTGGTGATGAGACCTAACGAATAGACGCCCTATAGTGGGATTTAAAAGTGCTCGGTGTTGAGCCCTGTCCACCTGCAATTTACCACAGTGATGAATGATGATTTGTTTAGAAATATTTGATAACAAAAGGAAAAGTCTGGGAATTATACAGGTAGTAGTTGCAATGTCTCCCCTGGTTCAGATAATCTGCTGCTCACAAGCATCAGCCCTCCAATTTCTCCAAACAGCCGTCTCCAAAATACTTACTGTTAACGATTTCGCAAGTTTTGTTTTTCTCCACGTAATCAGTGTGATTCCTACTCCTGAAAGTTACACATCGTCAACAATCCTGTGAGCTGGCTTTAGACAACCTGCTAGTGCCGTCCTGTTTTATGACTCAAAAGGCTCTGGTAACAGAAAAGTGAGCTTTAAATTTACTTAGCTGCTTTGAAACCTTTTCTGGCTCTAAAATATGATGATATAGTCCTTTTAACTCCTATTTGCACTCTATCACCTTTTCACTTCTAAAACTGTTGTTGGTTAAATCTAAATGTCCCCAATGAAACTTAAATGTTTTGCAAAGGTGCATAAACTATAGTACTGTGAGTTGTTGTGCATTAGAATCTTGAAAACTTATATGATGTTGAATTAAAAATGGGGATCAGATAGCAGGTAATGTCTTAAAATGGTTCAACCATTTGATTCAATGTGACTTATCTGTCAGAAATTGTACAACACAACCGTTAGATTAGGGTTTACTGTGACCCAAAACAAATGTTACTTGTTACTCGACCTGACTGAGAGCTGGAAAACATTCAGAAGATTCTTTACTATTGCATGTTGGTATCCATTAAGCCTCTGATTGTGGAAAAAAAAATCTAGGTTACTTTTGTTTTTTAGTTGATTTCTGTTACTCTTATGAACCTTACACCTTTAATTTGTCCCTGCAAAAATATCTATATTCATATATTGTCATTCCTCCTGTCGTCTTACCTTCTCATGTTTTGTTTGTGTCACCATCTTAAAGTTTTTTGTGTTTTTTTTTCATAACTATACATAGTTTAAACAAATAAAACCATCCTTAAGATCTAGTACTAAGAAAGGAGAAAAGGGTACATATTAATTAAACTTTCCCACTTGTTTCCCTTTTTTTACCTGCAGTCAGAGTCTCCAACATGAACACAGTTTTTATATTTAAGTATTATTCTAATGTAAAATCTAGAACCCTAAAATGAAACAATTGCTGTGTTTCATGTTGGGGATCTTTGAAATAAGACAGATTCCATCTGCTTTGTGCTTCGTCTTTAATCTTCATTTTAAGCATCACCAGAGAAGTGGAGTTAAGAGTGCTCTAACATTTTGTTTTTCATACATAAAACACTTAGAGGGAAGAGTCAGACTTATGATGCAGTCCTTAAATGTCCGCTGTGGTGCTAAAGGAGCCCAAGTCACTGTTGTTGCTGCCGCTCGCTGGAAGGCACTGATTGCAGTATTAGTTGCCTTCTCTGCCTTCAGTCTGGCAAAGTTTGTTTTTATCCAAGACAGACTTTGTTTTATTCACTGATGTCGGTGGCAAGATCATGAAAGTGAAAGTTCTTGATTCTTTCAAACCTTCATCCTGAATTCTGATTCTTCCACCTGAACACCAGTGCCAGCTGCCCGAGCCTCGTTTCCTGCGATGGGATGCAGCATTGGTCCACATGTCATGGATCAGCCCAGCGGCCGGTTGTTGTTGTTGGTTTTATTTTATTATCTTCCTCCTCCTTCCTCTCTCTTACGTCTCTCTGACGTACCCCAGCAGGGTCTGCTCGGAGAGCTCATTCTTATTCAGCAGCAGATCCAGCGGCATGAGGAGGAGGTCCGGCGGGCCGCTGCAGCCAATAGTGCGCGTTCACCACCCCAAGATCCTGCTCCGAACCCCAACCCCTCGACACAGACACGCAAGGTGAAGGTCCCACCCCACTTAGACCCGCCCCATCCCACCAACAGCTCTCAAACACTTCCAGCTGAAGGACAGAGGAGGGGCTCTGAGTAGTTGAATAATTTGTTTCAAGTGGGATTCATTTGAGCTTGAGTCAGTTTGCATTTAATTGTTTTTTTTTTTTTTATTTTGTTTTGACCATTATAAGTGGACAGCTTATTTGCCCAAATGCAGAAAGCTTCTACAATTTTGAATGTTTAAAAACACAATTTTTATTACATTAGTTATGCAAAAAACAAACAAACATAGTTGTTGGAGTGGACTTTATTTAGATGACCAGTTTTACAGGGATACGTGTTATGGTCATTTATTAAATCTGTTTTGTTTGAGCAAAGGATCCTTTTTAGTTATGTTATTTTAAATTATATTATTATATGTGTAGAAGCAATAACAGAAACCTGGATTGCCTTCCAAAGTATTCATACCCCTAAGCTTCTTCACATTACAACCACAATTTCCAACGTTATTCATATGTTTTTAGCCTTCCTCACTCTTATACCCAGGAACTTTATTAGTAGAGTCCTCCAGTGTTTTAATTGAATCTCAGTATAAATGCAGCTGTTTTTTGAAGACTAAAGAGGTTTGTTAGAGATTATTTGAGAACAAGCATTATTACAAGACCAAGGAACACAGCAGACAGCTCAGAGATAAAGCTGTGGAAGTGTTTAAAGATGCTTTGCTTTATAAAACTGTATCATAACCTTAGACTATCTCACAGAGCTCTATTCGATTCAT
The DNA here is from genome assembly GCA_963556495.2 of Valencia hispanica. Lineage (NCBI taxonomy): Eukaryota > Metazoa > Chordata > Actinopteri > Cyprinodontiformes > Valenciidae > Valencia > Valencia hispanica. Next base: position 32,460,548 of record OY747705.1, read on the forward strand.
CATTCGACTCTGGAGCAGCTGCTGAGATCCACAGTTTAGGTGGAAGAATCTGTCAAAAAGACAACAATCTGTTGTGCACTCCACAAATCTGGACTCGTTGGAAGAGGGGCAAGTAGAAAGCCATTACTGACAATAAGCAATAAGACGTCCCAGTAGCAGTTTCCCACAAGACACCGCAAACATGATAGAAGGTGCGCCAGGCAGATGAGAATCAAAATGTAACTTTTTGGTCTACATGCAGCATCACCCTCAACACACGATCCCAACAGTTAACATGGTGGTGGCAGGGTCATGCTGTGGGGATGATTTTCTAAAATGGGACATGAAAGCTCTTTAGAATTGAGTGGAGGATGGATGGAGCCAAATAGAGGACTATCTTGGAAAAAAACCTGTTACAGGCTGCAGGAGACTGCAGTGGAAGTTCACCTTCCAACAAGACTACGGTAAAGATAGAGCCAGAGCTACAATAGATTGGATTAGATGAAATCATATTCCCAGTTGAGATCCAGAACCTGCAGCAAAACTATAAAATTGATGTTCATTAACTTTTTCTATTCAATCTGACTGAGTTGTTTTGTAAAAAATTATTCAGTTGAAAGCTTTGTCTGCAGAAACTTGCAGCAGTGATGATGGGGAAAGGTGGTTCCTCAAAGTAGCGACTCAAGCAAGCTGAATACAAATGCATGCCACACTTTTCAGACTTTTAATTGTAAAGAAATTGGAAATGCATGTTTGATCCCCCCCCAACTTCACAATTTTGGGTCTATCACTTCTAATAAAATATACTGAAGTTTGTGGCGGTGTTATGACAATTGTGAAAAGGTAAAGGGGTATGAATAGTTGTACATGGCAAATCTCTTTATTTTAGATCTCTTTATAAATCTCTTTATACAAATATATCTTTATTTTAGCATTCTCTGAAAAGCTTGATAACAGTCTTCACCTATGACTAAATGCCTTCGTAGCATAGTTTCAGAAAAATTGCAGCAAATTTAGCTTCACTTGAACATATAAGTAGCTGGATGATGAAGTAGCAGGCTTGTTCAATATTTGATTGTACAGCATGAGATTTTGTGGCAACCAGCTGCATGGTGTGAGCTGCACTCTGAAAATCTCTGGGATGACCTGAGGTTTAATTAAAGATTGAACCCTTTAGTTCAAAAGAAACTACTTTGTTGTAGAACAAAACTGATTGCGTCCTCTTTTCTACATATTGCTGGAAAAAATCTAAAAACAAAGTTCTTGTTCTGTTTTGTAGAAAAGAAGCAGTTTGGATGTAGTTTGATGTGTCTGTGTGTCTTTTAAATTCATTTTATCTTCTCCCAGTTCCATTTCTTGTGTTCTGTCTTCTGTTTCTCTCCTGTCTCTCAATCAAAGATAACACGGAGTAACGACATAAAATGACTATAATCTAATGGGGTTTAACAAAATCAAGGTTTTAAACAAATGATTTTGTAAATAAACCTGACCTGATTTTTACTGCATTCACTCTTTGATTTCTGCCTGTTTGTGGATCCCTGAGATTAAAGCTGGGTAATAGCTGAATGTGGACTGTCTGCCTGAAATGTTTGGATTTTTATGCATTAACGTGACTTTCCATTTTGATTCTTTTATAAAATACAGTTTGCATGTGTTGAGCCTTTGCTGTGCTGGTGGGAGTTTTCTCTTCTGAATTAGTACTGTGAGCATAATGGTAAGCTACAACCTAAAGCTGAAAAGCAGCATTAATATGACCTATTTCTACTGTTTTTCTTTGTTTCTGCTGTGACTTTCAGTCATCAGACAAAGAAAAGATTGACCAGCTTCAAGAGGAGCTTCTTCGAACCCAGGTACAGCACTGCATCTCTAAAATCAAAATAAACAAAAATAATAAAAAAGACCTTCTAGTATGGATGCTAATATGATTATTTATCCCTTAGTTAAAGTATCAGCGCATGCTGGAAAGACTGGAAAAGGAAAATAAAGAGTTAAGAAAAGTGGTGCTGCAAAAAGATGATAAGGGGATTCATCAAAGGAAGGTGAAGGTGAGTTATTTTCAGACAACACCTTAAACACTTTAATACTGAGAACTCTGCTTGTAGTGTGGCTGTAATTACTAATTTTGTTTAGTTGTTCACTTGTTAGATTTGTCTTAAATTTATGTTATTTATATCTTTTATATTTGTTTTGCAGAAATCTCTTATTGACCTGTATTCTGAAGTCCTGGACATCTTATCTGACTATGATGCTAACTACAACACCCAGGACCACTTACCCAGGGTAAGGTACACAGTTTGTTTATAATGCTCAGACAAAGGGATCTCAGCTTATTTTTAAGAAATATGTTGGTCCTTTTTTTGTTATATTTCCATCTTAGTTGAATAATTTAGTTTTCTTTTTAATTATAGATCAAACTTATAAATGTTCTATTTTTTTGTAATTGAATATTAAAATACATTTAATACCAAAACACTATAAATAATACCTCCTGTTTCTTTTTTCAGTATTCTTTTGTTGTTGTATTTAGCTGTTCTTGTTAGTATTGCGTAATTCATTGTGATGTAATTAATGATCTAACCTGTTGCTTATCCAAGGTTTCTCCTACTTTCTCTGTTGTCTTTCAGGTGGTTGTGGTTGGAGATCAGAGTGCTGGGAAGACCAGCGTGCTTGAGATGATTGCCCAGGCCAGGATCTTCCCCAGGGGCTCAGGGGAGATGATGACACGCTCTCCTGTTAAGGTAAGCAGGGTCAAAGTGGTTGATTTTATGTTTAGATTTGATTCATTCCTGTAAGATAACCTCTGTATTTTCCTTGTAGGTAACTTTAAGCGAAGGCCCCCACCATGTGGCCATGTTCAAAGACAGCGGCCGAGAGTTCGACCTCACTAAGGAGGAGGATGTAGGTCACACATTCATGTATTTGATTTATTAAAGGGGATATATTTAACCCAGTTCTTTTTTCACAAAACTTGCATGTTATTTCTCTCCTTTGTTCTTTGTGCAGCTGGCTGCTCTGAGGCATGAGATTGAGCTGAGGATGAGGAAGAGTGTGAAGGAGGGACAGACGGTCAGCTCTGAGGTTGAACAAAAAAACTTATCGATTAACAAAACCATTTTTTTGTCTAGTTTTGAAACTGTTTATTAAATATTTTTCTTTCTTGCACATTAGACAATCTCTCTGAGTGTTAAAGGGCCGGGCATTCAAAGGATGGTTCTTGTTGATTTACCTGGTGTCATCAGTGTGAGTATTAAAACTTCCTCAGATAGATACTGATGTATTGTGGAATTACATTCTTTATGGTGCAATGTAGTGTCTTTCCTACACGGTTCCTATGAAGTTGGGAAATGTCTGGAATTTGTTTTTAGGAATTTCTAGCTCTGGATAAGTATGAAAAAAAAATTAGTCAAGCATTTATGTTTCTAGATTTTTTTTTTGCAGCTTAATTTTTTTGGAGAATATTGTGCTTTTTACATAAATGTTTACAATTTAATTTAAATGTAGTTTCCTTGAATTGGCACTTCTCAACTTGCCAAACTTCAGATGTGCAAACTTCCTTGTCAGACATATTGATCGGTTTGATTTTAAATCGGTCTATGACATCCCTTTCATACTTTCAACAAAATGTTTTATTGCATTATTGATGCCCATCTTTAACAACACCTCCAAAATGTAATTCAACTGTTTTTTAGACTGTAACTACAGGGATGGCCTTAGACACTAAGGAAACCATCTTCAGCATGAGCAAGGCCTACATGCAAAACCCCAATGCAATCATTCTTTGTATTCAAGGTGAGCCATAAGTGTGATAAATTGCTTTTCTGTAGTCCTGTGTAAAAGGAACAGATTATAAAAACCAGGGAAATTTTTTTAAGTAAAGATATTTTTGAGTTTTCCACAAGAAACAAAAAGCAGGGCCCCAATTGTGTCAGATCCTTTTTTTTTTTTTACCGCCTTTGTTTTTCCTTGACCTAGATGGCAGTGTGGATGCAGAGCGCAGCATCGTAACAGACCTGGTCAGCCAGATGGACCCTCAAGGGAAAAGGACCATCTTTGTTCTAACTAAAGTCGACTTGGCTGAAAAGAACCTGGCCAGTCCAAGCAGAGTAAGAGATCTATGCTGTTCCAACACAAGTGCTGCTTTAGATTTCAAATTTTACACTGAGAGGATTCATTTCGGTTTCACCTTCTGATGAAAGCACGGATCCGTGTCTATAGAGTTTTGGTTTTCTAAATAGTAAACAACCCTGCTGTGCTGCAGTGAGTCTCCTATTGAGTTGCATCACTAAGTACCATGCAAAGTTAATTAAAGACTGTGATAAAAACTTCCCAAAGATTGACTTTGTTCATAAATCTGCTGCATTCTCACTTTTTAAACTAGTAAAAAGTCAGTCACCATTATTGCATTTATTTCCAGCTGCTCCAATAGAGGGAGCTCAAACCCTTTCAATGAATCATACACCATTCGGGCATAACTTTATGACTGCCTGTCTGATAGTGTATTGGTTTACTTTTTGCCACCAAAATGGCCCTGACCTTTGCGAGGCATGGACTACACTAGAAACCTGAAGGTGTGCTGCAGAAGATTTTTTAATTCATTTAAATTTTGAGGTGGAGCCTTCATGGATTGGACTTGTTCAACAATACCTCAGCTTGTTTTCCTCAAACCGTTCCTGAACTTGTTTTTGGTTCATAGAAAGGTGCATTATCCAGCTAATAAATTCATCAGGATAAATGGTTTCCTTCCTGATTGGTTTAAATCTGTGTGGCTCTATATGCTACAAAACGCACTGTGTGTTCTGACACCTTTCTGTCAGGACCGGCATTCAACAATCTGAACTACAAATCCTTGAATCTTTGTACATGGCATTTTTTCATGCTTTTAACACACCAGTTGGAGTATAAAAGGTTCCCTTTCTGCCTAATATATTCCACCCACAAACATTTCTTACAATGAGATGTTACTCACTAGACTTGTTTGTAGTCATAATGTTATGGTTATTTATAGACAACTTTACAATCTAAGTGAGTTTCTTACAGCTGGAGTGCTAAAGTAAACTTGATCTGTGCCCTTAAAATATTTCTTTTTTAAAACCATTTTTCTCTTTTAGATTCAGCAAATTGTTGAAGGAAAGCTTTTTCCCATGAAGGCTCTTGGTTATTTTGCTGTAGTAACAGGAAAAGGTAAACTCCTATAGATTTGCAGCTTGCTGTGTTTATTTTTCTAATTTTTTAGCTGATTTTGTTTATTTACTGTTAATGTCCGCGTTCAAAGGGAGCACCGGTGAAAGCATCGACGCAATTAAAGACTACGAAGAGGACTTTTTCCAGAACTCCAGATTACTGAGGCAAGTTAAACTAAATGAAACAAACTTTCAGGACTGTTGAAGTGGATATTGGTGAAATTGAAAACAAGTTTTTTTGTGCCAAAAGGGACGGGATGCTGAAAGCTCATCAGGTCACCACAAAGAACCTGAGTCTGGCTGTCTCTGACTGCTTCTGGAAGATGGTCAGGGAGTCTGTAGAGCAGCAAGCTGATGTTTTTAAAGGTAGGCTCAGGTGGAGATTTAGTAAACCATATTTTAAGGTTTTACATAAATACTAGAAGGCTTTTAACCAGTAATTGTAAAGGAACCAGACAGTGCCACCTCCTCACCCTCACCCTAAGAGTCTGCTGTCTCCCTGGTCTTTCTTAGCCCACCATGCCACACTTCCCCAGTCCTTCCCTTCTACCTTCTTCAATTAGTCTAGACAATCACAAGCCATTGCTAACAGCAGAGGAGATTTATAGCTATGAGACTGCAGTTCCCATAGACCCATTGTGTTGCGTATCGATCTATATACCATCAAATCACACACGGCTGGCTTTCATCCTCCATTCTTGGCGCCACAAAGCTGCAATTAGACTAATCTGCAGCGTGGATAGGGAGCTGAGGGAGAAGGCACCAAGGGTTGCATTATCTGTGTGTGTGTGTGTCTTTTGTTTGTGCATACGTTAGAGCTAAAACTCTGACTTTTGATAAAGCGTAGGTTACTGCCCCCATCGCTTCACCTCCTAAGGGACCAGTTAGGAAAGTGTGCAAAGTGTCCTCAGCCTCTCTTATTAAAGGATGGACACCATTAGCAACCTGAAAGTGGCTTTTATATCATACTATGTGAAAATAAAACACACTCTGTGTGTTGATGGTTATTGGTTGTTGATTGCGGAAATCTACTGGATACAGTGGAGCACCTAAAATAAGAAATCAGTTAAATGTCTTTAATCCTCTATCCACAGCATCACGATTCAACCTGGAGACTGAATGGAAAAACAATTATCCTCGTCTGAGAGAATTGGACAGGGTAAGATAGTCACAGTTCATGATGCCTCTTAATAGTTCTTTTATATAAAAGCTTCTTTGTAAACTTATAAAGGAGCAAATCTGATGGGTTGCTGTTTGCCCTATTTTTATATACAAGAATTTCAGGACACAAAACAGCACATTTCAGGAAGCAATTTCTACATGAGAGTTCTGTGTTCTGCTGAGGTTACACCTGATGTTTTCTCTTTTTTTCAGAATGAACTCTTTGAAAAAGCTAAAAATGAAATTTTGGATGAAGTCATTAGTTTGAGTCAAGTGACCCCCCAACTCTGGTAAGTCTTTGATTAAGGAATATTGTAATTTATTTAAAGCTACATGTCAATTAATATATTCCTTAAACGAAAACCATTCTCAGAAATTCCGTCTGAAAAGTAAAACTCGTATGTTACATAATTTTGATGAACATGACTTACAGCTAATGAAACACCAAAATTAAGACCCTCAAAAAATTTATATAATTCTTTAATAACATAAGACCAAAAAATATTTTTAATATTTAAATGTTATGTTATGACCCACACAATGGAAAAGACTTGCAGTTGTCCAGGAGACAGTCTGTGACACTGTCTACAAGCAGGGTAAGCCATAAAAGGTCATTGCTAATGAAGCTGGTTGTGTTCAGCTGCATCCAGGTATACTATAGAAAGTTGAGTGGAAGGAAAAGGTGTAGTTGCAAAATTAAGATTCACATGGAGTGGACTACAGCTGGAGTCACTGCTTCAAGAGCCGCCACATACAGACATATTCAGGTTATTGATTAAAATGGGGTCTGTACAGACCTGCAATCTTTCTGCATGTAGCTTACATGTTGTCCCTGTGCATGCGGAGGTTCCCTCCAGGTACTCTGGCTTCCTCCAACAGTCCAAAAACATGACTGTCATGTTAATTGGTCTCTAAAATGCCCTTAGGTGTGAGTGTGTGTGTGTGTGCGTGCGTCCTGTGTGTCTCTATGTTGCACTGCGATGAACTGTTGACCTGTCTAGGGTGTACCCCGCCTCTCGCCTGATAACCCCAGTAGATAGGAACCAGCGCCAGGGCTGTACGTTAACTTTTTTTAGCTGATGGCACTGGTGCTACAGAGGTTACTGTTTTTTTTAGCACAGACCAGTAAGTTGTAGCATCAACATAAAATGTATTTTACAATCTCTAAGAACCTTGTCCGCTTGTCTTCAAGAAGATACTGTGGAACATGTTTGCCTGAAGTAGAGCGAAAGGAGCTGGTACAACATTTACAAGATATCAATTGCAACTGGACATCCAAGACATTTTAAACAAAATTTGTACTTCTGGAAAAAAATACAATTTGCTGAGATATGTTAAGAAGACAAAATTAATGGAAAGAATATTGTTTTTTAGTACTCTGTAAAAAATAAGTAAGGCATATTTAGTCTGCTCTAAACGTTGCTTCCAACCGCCATTAAACATAAGCTTATGGCACTTATGGCTTTTGTTATTATTTTCAATGTTTTTTGTTAAGTTTTAAAAGTCCTACCTTGATGAACCCACCTTATGTTTTGAACGTTCCTTGAAACAACAGGTGTGTGTGATGCAGCGTAGTACAGATAAACTTCTGCCTGATGTTCATGTGTGGCTTATTAAAGAAAGATCTGTCTTATATACTTACAGATTTCTTTTTTACTTTGAAATGAATTTTAAACAGAAAACAACTTTGTTTGTTAGTGGGTGAAATGAAGCTAGAAAGGTTTAGGATTGGTCAGTCCATGTAGTGTGATCAAGCTGTCTGCATGTACATTCGCATATCATTCCCTTTCTGAGCGACTGGAAGGACGGTCCGGATGCAGAGTAGGCAGCGTCTCGAATCTGCAGGGAATATTGGCGGCAAATTTCACAGAAAGTAGTTAAGGGTAGTCGGGAAATGTAGCTAGGCGCTTTTTGGAAGAAAAGGGAAGTTGTTAAGGGGGTCTAAAAAGGAATTAAAAATAGCGACAAAGTCGCTAAGTTGGCACACTGGCTTCAGGCAGTGTTAGAAATTCTATGACCCCGGTCTGGTCATGATGTTGGCTTTTGGCACATCCTGCTAGAATGAGACGTTGTGCTGTTTGATCCACTGAAATGTTGGGCCGTTCACTGTGACACACCTTTAGAGCTCGATGGAGGTCGTACAGTGTGGCATGGAGCCGGCCTTTACAGTGAAAAAATAAAATAAAAATCCCAACAAGCAGCTGTCACACAAGCTCTACATATGATAGTTTATCGCACAGTTTGTTTTCATCGCACAGTTTGTTTTCATAGCACATGCGACATATATCACACCGTACAGCCCTGAGCCCCCCCCCCCCCCGCAAAGGATAAGTGGTGCAGATTATGGATGATTAAAACAGACCCATTCCTTGTTTAGAACCCTAGTCGATTTCAGGACCATCTTACCTTGGCTAAAGAGAACAAAGCCTGGGCTGTGGCTCAGAGGTCCAAAGTTCTCTTTTCGGATTAAAGTAATTTTTATTTGGAAATCGAGGTCCCAGAATCTGGACAAAGAGGGAAAAGAGACAGAATGGAAATTTCTTGTGGTCCGGTGTGACGTTTCCACAGTCGGTGATTATTTTGCTGTCACTTCATCTGCTGGTGTTGGTCCACTGTGTTTTATCAAGTCCAAAGTCATTGCAGCCATCCACCAGGACAACCTCATGCTTCCTTATGCTCACAAGCTTTATAGAGATGCTGATTTCATTTTTTGGCAGGACTTGGCACCTGCCTGCCCTGCCAAAGGTTCCAAAAGTTGGTTCAATGACTGGTTTAATATCTGTGTGCTTAATCAGCCAGAAAACTCTTATCACCCTTATCCCACAGATAATCTATGGAGAACTGTCAAGACAAATATGGCAGACACCAGAGCAAACAATGCAGAACAGATGAAGTCAGAGCCCTATGCTGATTGCCTCCATGCAACGCTGCAACAATGCAGTAGGTTGTGTAAAAGGAGCCCAGATTGGCTGCATTTAATGTACAGCACATAGTAATTCTTCTCAGTCTGACATTCCTGTATTAAAAATTATTTCTTCCACTCATGTAACTTTCTGATATTCTGAAGGCCTGAAAAGCCATGATAGATGGATGGATGGATGGATAGATGGATAGCAGATCTCAAGTTATTTTAGTTAAATTTCTTTTTAAAATACTCTTCTGGTCGTTTATCTTTGTTTATACATTCTATATGACTATATAACTTATCTCATCTACTATGAGGAAAAGCTTGCTTTAATGAGATGTATGCATTGTGCTTTGGCTATCCCCTGTGTGCGTGCCTCCAGTTTACTTTGATCAATAATCTGATGAATGGCCCGTGGACAGGAGCAAGGGTGGCCCTGTTAGCTAGCCAGCACAATTGAAGATATCATTTATTGACAGAGAGGAGAGCCAGCTGGAACAAAGGGGGGACTGCATGAAATATGAGGAAGTGTTTATGATTAATGAGGAAAGGGGCAAAACTGCAATGGTTACAGGGAGACTGCGTTTTGTTCCAGAGTAGCTCTGCGATAAAGGAAAGTGAGGATGCTTTAAACTGCTAACAGAGCCATTGTAGAGCAGTTTACTGTCGACCATCTGCAGTCGTCCTGGCTACAGTAGTAGAAGCGTCTCAGCTGTGGACAGTTTCTCTATTGCCATTGTTTTTCTGCCCCAGTGGGTCACTTTACTGAGCTGTACTGGAAACACCAAGGTTTTTGATCGGCACATTTATGTTGGATCAATGCTACTACACACAACTAAAAAGGACAATTCAGATCTCAAAAATGTTAACAAGTTTTAAGCTGAAAACCAAGACTGGAACAACCAGCTAAGGACTGAGTTACAAATCATCAAACAGATGTTACTTAGCTCATGTTTTTCCTCCCCACAGGGAGTCTATCCTGCAGAAAAAGCTGTGGGAACGTGTTTCCACACATGTCATTGAGAACATCTATCTGCCTGCTGCCCAAACAATGGACTCTGGGACCTTTAACACAACTGTAGACATCAAGCTCAAGCAGTGGACTGACAAGCAGCTTCCACACAAGGCACTGGAGGTAGAATATCCAAACAAAATCTTCATAATTGCAAAAACTCAGGTTCTTAATAGCTGTTTATATTTCATTTAATGCTTTCTTTTTTGTTATTTTGCCAACTAAAGGACATTGCACCCGATTTTTTTTTGTTTAGGAGGCACAGATGAGAGAGGAAAATAGAAAATGGGCATACATTGCAACTAATCTCTTCCTCACAATATTTACCAATATCATCACAAGATGTTCTATTATAGCTGTACTGTTGTTCGTTACGTTTACTTTTGACTTGCCAATTGCTGATTCAGGCTGATCAGAGGAAAACTGCCAGATTCAGATCGTTGGCCTAATGATTGGTGCATCTCTAATGTGTTTTATTTTGAATCTTCCCTCCAATGCTTTAATTGTTACTGCTTGGCTAATGCTGATTGGTTCAGCACTTTTGACACAAATACTTCGTGAGAAGCATTAAATGCATTGCTTGCCTCATTTTAACAGCAGACCCTGCCTTTTCTTCTATCTGCTTTGCCAAATCTACCCCCTTCAGGTTGCCTGGGAGACATTGCAGGAGGAGTTTGCCCGCTTCATGGCTGAATACAAAGGCAAAGACCAGGACGACATCTTTGACAAGCTAAAGGAGGCCGTGAAGGACGAGAGCATCAAGAGGCACAAGTGGAATGAGAGAGCCATGGACAGCCTGGTAAACACAGAAAGTCATTGAGGGCACAAGAATTCAAACAGTTACAACGCTGCTTCATTTAACTTTTCGAATCAGACTCTTCAGATAATCTGCTTTAATATTAAAGAAATCTGGGCTTTTTAGATTTGATCTGTTCTAACAACGGTCACATATACACAAAATGTATATTTAAACTGCAATGCTTTTCATCTTGAACTACTTATAAACAACAGCCTTAAAGCTACAGTAGGTAACTTGAATAAAATTTACTTTGTGTGATATTTCCTAAAACTGTCCATATGTCCTGAAAGTAGGAAATGAGATTTGTAATCTGTAAAAAAAAAAAGCAGCTCAATTGGTCACGCCTACAGCCCCTACTGCGATTTGCAAGAATCCACCGCGCCCGGTAGAAAACACCCAATCAGAGCCAGAGCAGCGTCTGATGGAGTGTCTGACATCTGTCTATCACTCCTCACACACCGCGACCCGCCCCTCGCTCCGCTATGCTACCGGCTGCAACAGCCACCTAAAGAGAAACTGCCCGTACCGCCGCTGCCAACAGCATATACGGCTAAAATAACAAAATAGAAGATGACCGAGGAGGACAAAAAAGCTAAGAAGAAAGAAGTTGACCGAGTCCGAGATAAAACGAGGGTAAATATTGGCATAGCCTTTGAGAGGTGGAGGGAGCTACGGGACCTGAAAGCATTTAAAACCTATTCCGTGTTGGCAATGTTTCTGCTTGACAGGTAATTACCCTTGCTTGATTAATATTTGTTTTGTTTTGTTTTTTTGGTGGTGGTATTACAGTAAACCTCCACAGCGCGTGCGATCATCCGTGCTCTCACAGCTAATGTTGTCATATGTGGTTTACTGTTAGGAAATAGTCACGAAAGTTTGTTTTCTAAGTCGCGTCAGCTGATTATCTTTGGCAGTTGTTACGTCAGTAGCACAGCCGAAGGAGGGAGGAGGACATTGGAGGCGGGGCTTGAGTGCATCAGAGAGGGAGGGGGAGTGATGTGAAGCTTGTTTGGGTTTAAATTTTCAAGCAAAGGCTGCTCTCCTCTCTGAGTTACTTACTGCAGCTTTAACACGGGGTCCATACCTACAGCTGTTAAACATGCTGTGGTTAGACATTTTTTAAAGAAACCTAATCTTGACTCCACTGTTCTATCCAACTTTAGAACAGTTTCCCACTTACATTTTTAATCCAAGGTTTTAGATAAAATTGTGTTAATTCAGCTGCTCACTTTCTTGGAACAATTTGAGATATATGTGAAATTTCAGTCAGGCTTTAGGAGTTCTATTTTCCTTTCAAGCACACAGATCTGTGCTACTAGTGATGCTGGACCTTACTGCAGCATTTGATACAGTCGACCACTCCAGTCCTTTTAGATCGCTTGGAGCAACAAGTTGCCATGCAGGGTCGCGTGCTACAGTGGTTCCGGTCCTACATCACACATAGATCATTTTCGGTCATGCTTGATGATTTTTCTTTTAAATCAGCACAATTGACCTCAGGTGTGCCTCAGGGATCTATTTTGGGCCCAGTTCTGTTTTTTTTATACATGTTACCTCTGGGTTCGCTGCTCTGTCACCATGGTGTAATGGCAGAAAATACCTTTCCATAATAGAGAAGACTGAATCCCAGAAGGCGTTTAAGTATTTAATACAAACATGCTTTGGCCAAGACATGGAGGGGACAGATATTACTCCTGCATCACCCTACCCAACCTTTCTAACAGCTTAAATAGTATTCAGCAATCCCTGTTCATATCTGCAGCACGTCTTTTCCAATCTTCACGCCCAGCCTCTGGAGAACTGGTTAATGCGAGTCTGATAGCGAGGCATGAAGCAGCACATCCGAGGCTAGACTGTTGTCTTGCTGCCCCGGCATCTGTCTCTCTAGTGACATGACACATCTTTATCAGGAACATTAAGTTGGAACAATAACCTTGTCATCTGCCCTAGATGCATTCACAAAGCAGAGCATATGTACTTAAATCCTAATTAAATAAGAATTTTTCCACCACAACGTTCTCTCTTTTCATCTTTATGCAGATGATCTACAGATCTATCTGTCCTGCCGAATTCATCATGTGCTATACAATCCATTCACAGATGTTTAACAGACATTAAACTCTGGCTATCCACACATTGTCTTTGTCTAAATGAAAGCAAGACAGAATGCATTTTGTTTTTGCTTTCAAAAATCATCAAATTCTCAGTATGCTGTCCCAGATCTTGGTCCGTTGGCCCCTCATCTTAACCAGGTAGTTCAAAACTTGGGATCCTGTTTGACAAAAACCTTAGGTTTGACAAACAGGTTAACTTCGTTGTCTGAACTAATTTCTGTCAGCTTCGCCTTTTGTCCAAAGTGAAACCATTTCTGAGCCGAGGGGATCTGGAGAAAGCCGTCCATGCTTTTATTAGTTGTTGGCTGGATTATTGTAATGTGGAATTTAAATCCTTATCAACCCAGCAGGGTCTTGTGTTCTGCTGCACAACACCTGCTTCAGGTCCCACGGACGAAGACATCTGCATAGGGTGAATGCTCCTTTGCAATAGCGGGTCCAAAATTGTGGAACGCACTACCCTTGGAGCCTCGCAACATTGCTAGCTTGTCCCTGATCAAGTCTAAACTCAAAATTATTTATTCCAGAAGGCATTTGGTTCCTAAAGGCTCTTCAGCCTAGTTTTATCAGCATTTTACCTTACTACCCTGTGCTATTTGTTTTAATGTGTTTATTTTGTTTTTGTGATGTGAAGCACTTTGGCCGACTTGGTTGGTAGAAATGTGCTATTTAAAAAAAGATTAATTGATTGTAATCTATTTATATGTCTTGTTTATGTGTGTCAGAGGGTGATCCAGCACAACGCCTTAGAAGACCGTTCCATCACAGACAAACCTCAGTGGGATGCCGCGATCCAGTTCATGGAGGAAACGCTGCAGTCACGCCTCAAAGACAGTATGTCAGCTGTAACTACCTGCTGTCTGTTACAGTATTTTACAGATCTAGATGTAGAGACTGTGGAAGATTACACATCATTCAATTTGGAAGCATCAGTGGTTCCTACTAAACGTCATACTCATAGTTACTGTTGACAGGTAAAACTGCAGAACAAGTTAGAATCTCCACATATTGGCTGTTTCTCAATGCCAAGGAACCTCGCCTTGATACCTTGGTCCCGCCCCGGTTGCCTAGGAGATACGTCATCAGGGACCGCCAAGGCGTGTTCCCATGTTCTTGTGCTACTGAGGCGTCTGTCCTCCATTTGTCTGCCGTTTAGCTAACTGACCGAGGATACATGGGAGGTTCCTTGATGCCCTCTCTCGGTCAAAAATTTCCCAGAATACATCGCGGTATTTTCGAAGTTGCAGCTTCGGTTGCTAGCAGGTACTAACTCGCTTTCACATTTGATTTAACCAATATATACACAAAGTAAAACTCTCGTTAATCTATATTGAAACGTATACGTATAAAATATAACAATGGGCGGGACGTAAACAGAGCCCGTAAGCAAAAGGCGGGCCCTGGGCAGCAGTGGTCACGTGATGTAAGTCTGTTCCATTTAACTGTTTTCTTTGACCAAGGAAGGACAGTGTCCTCGTAAGCAAGACTTTGAGAAACACCAACTTTAAGGTCACAAAACTGTTCTAAGCAGACATAATTAATGATTTGAATGTGTTTTTTCCATTGATTAAGGCTGTTTTGTAGGATTAGTTTATTTGCTGCTATATATATATATATATATATATATATATATATATATATATATATACTACCGTTCAAAAGTTTGGGGTCACATTGAAATGTCCTTATTTTTGAAGGAAAAGCACTGTACTTTTCAATGAAGATAACTTTAAACTAGTCTTAACTTTAAAGAAATACACTATACATTGCTAATGTGGTAAATGACTATTCTAGCTGCAAATGTCTGGTTTTTGGTGCAATATCTACATAGGTGTATAGAGGCCCATTTCCAGCAACTATCACTCCAGTGTTCTAATGGTACAATGTGTTTGCTCATTGGCTCAGAAGGCTAATTGATGATTAGAAAACCCTTGTGGAATCATGTTCACACATCTGAAAACAGTTTAGCTCAGTACAGAAGCTACAAAACTGACCTTCCTTTGAGCAGATTGAGTTTCTGGAGCATCACATTTGTGGGGTCAATTAAACGCTCAAAATGGCCAGAAAAAGAGAACTTTCATCTGAAACTCGACAGTCTATTCTTGTTCTTAGAAATGAAGGCTATTCCATGCGAGAAATTGCTAAGAAATTGAAGATTTCCTACAACGGTGTGTACTACTCCCTTCAGAGGACAGCACAAACAGGCTCTAACCAGAGTAGAAAAAGAAGTGGGAGGCCGCGTTGCACAACTGAGCAAGAAGATAAGTACATTAGAGTCTCTAGTTTGAGAAACAGACGCCTCACAGGTCCCCAACTGGCATCTTCATTAAATAGTACCCGCAAAACACCAGTGTCAACATCTACAGTGAAGAGGCGGCTGCGGGATTCTGGGCTTCAGGGCAGAGTGGCAAAGAAAAAGCCATATCTGAGACTGGCCAATAAAAGAAAAAGATTAAGATGGGCAAAAGAACACACACATTAGACAGAGGAAGACTGGAAAAAAGTGTTGTGGACGGATGAATCCAAGTTTGAGGTGTTTGGATCACAAAGAAGAACGTTTGTGAGACGCAGAACAACTGAAAAGATGCTGGAAGAATGCCTGACGCCATCTGTTAAGCATGGTGGAGGTAATGTGATGGTCTGGGGTTGCTTTGGTGCTGGTAAGGTGGGAGATTTGTACAGGGTAAAAGGGATCCTGAATAAGGAAGGCTATCACTCCATTTTGCAACGCCATGCCATACCCAGTGGACAGCGCTTGATTGGAGCCAATTTCATCCTACAACAGGACAATGACCCAAAACACACCTCCAAATTGTGCAAGAACTATTTAGAGAAGAAGCAGGCAGCTGGTATTCTATCGGTAATGGAGTGGCCAGCGCAGTCACCAGATTTGAACCCCATTGAGCTGTTGTGGGAGCAGCTTGACCATATGGTACGCAAGAAGTGCCCATCCAACCAATCCAAATTGTGGGAGCTGCTTCTAGAAGCGTGGGGTGCAATTTCTCCAGATTACCTCAACAAATTAACAGCTAGAATGCCAAAGGTCTGCAATGCTGTAATTGCTGCAAATGGAGGGTTCTTTGACGAAAGCAAAGTTTGAGGTAAAAAAAAATCTTATTTCAAATACAAATCATTATTTCTAACCTTGTCAATGTCTTGACTCTATTTTCTATTCATTTCACAACGTATGGTGGTGAATAAGTGTGACTTTTCATGGAAAACACAAAATTGCTTGGGTGACCCCAAACTTTTGAACGGTAGTGTGTGTATATATATATATATATATATATATATATATATATATATATATATATATATATATATATATATATATATATATATATATATATATATATATATATATGCTGCTATATAAGTTTTCCACTCATAAACCAATTAATATTCTCAAGAGCAGCTCATGGTAATATAGCCATCTCTCCCCGTATCACTGGAAATCTAAAAATACACTACACTCCTCCAGGTTATTGAACAGAGGTATCTACAGCACATCTCCTTCATAACTGATAACTCCACAACTTTTCATGTACTTTATGCACACCCCAAAACCGACAACTTCAACAATATTAGAACACGTTTCATATTTTTATAGTAATGTACATTTAAGAAAATAGGTTTTATTCTAGCTTTAATATCAGAGGAAATAAACAGATTCACTGATAATGTCCTAAACTGTAAAATCATTCATTGTAGCAGTATTTGTACAGATGATCAGTAATTTATATTAGAAGACATGGCAACTTCACACAATCTGTGCGCGAGAAGATAAGCTGTGATGTAAAATCGGTTTTACTGTTCTTTGAAAGACAAGATGATGCTTAAAAAGGGGGAAATAGTTTCTGTTTCCAAGGTTACAGCTGCTCCAGCAGCAGCTTACCAATACTGAAGGTGAGGATGGGGTGCTCTAAGACAATGCTATCGAGAAAAGATTTAAAGAGCAAAATTTACTTTTTTTAAATCAAGTAAATTTTTAAACACCTCATTATCAAAAAAAAGAAGTAAGCTTCCCTCAGTAACAACTTTCACACTAAAGGGTGTTGCAGGTACAAACTAGCCACTTAATTTAAATGTGGGGTTTTTCAGCTTGCTGAAAATCATGCCATTCTGATCAGGATTTTTAAAAATTGATTGCTGATGGTTACAATTACGTAAACAAATTGACAGTTTTGTTGTACTGATGCGAACAATCCAGGTTTTTTTCTTTCACAATCATGCATCTTGTTCTGTCAGTCCACTTGTTGGTTCCAGTTAAATCCAAGTTCTGTTCCTACTGAAGGGAACAGCAACATCTCAGTATTGTATATTATTTTACCTCGTGGAAAAAACGGCAGTATGAGTCTTAGATTGTACAATGCCTCTACCAATAATGTTTTCATAACCTGCATTAAGATCTCAATTTGTTTTCCTTCTATCTTTATGTTTTACTCGCTGTTCCTCCTGAAGCTGAATCAGTGATCAGAGACATGGTTGGCCCTGACTGGAAACAGAGGTGGCTAAACTGGGTGAACCGGTCACCAGAACAGGTCAGAACCACTTGATTTTACAAGCATAACGGATGCTGGAAAGGCAAAAAAGTTATAAAGAACGCTATAAACTCTGTTATATGTTTAGTAATTTGTTACACTATTTCTTAATGAGTTTCTTCACATTGACATGATCTCTGGTCCTGCAGCACATTCGCAATGAAACAAAAAATGAGCTGGATCGCTTGCTGAAGCTGCATGATGACCACACTGCTTACTTGGCCAATGACGAGGTCACCACAGTAAGGAAGAACCTGGAGGGTCGTGCGGTAGAAGTTGACCCAGTACTGGTAAGTTAAAGGACCGATTATCTAAACAGGTTTAGATATGCATAGCACATTTAAATGACTACAGAAATATGTCCCTGTTGTCCAGATCAAAGACACGTGGCACCAGCTTTATCGGAGACACTTCTTGCAGAAAGCACTGACCCACTGCAGCCTCTGCAAGAGAGGTTTCTATTACTACCAGAGACACTTTGTTGACTCTGAGGTTAGTAGGGAGCATAAATGATAATGTGCTTGTCTTGTTTTGCTGTTTGCTCACACCTGAAATGCATCCAATTATTTTGATCCATTTTCATCTTAGCTGGAGTGCAATGATGTGGTGTTGTTTTGGAGGATCCAGAGGATGCTGGTCATCACGGCTAACACGCTCCGGCAGCAGCTTACCAATACTGAAGGTGAGGATGGGCTGCTCCAAGATATTGCTAACGAGAAAAGATTTAAAGACCAAAAGAACTTGATATGCGAAAATGTCTGTTTTTGTTGTATATTTTCTAGAAATCTTTTTGCCTGTTTTTGACTATTATGTATTTTAGAAGCTGTATTTTGTTCCATTGAAGTACTTTTTTTATAGAAGCAAGTTTACATTGGACGTTCAATGTGAAAAGTAAAAGTAAGCAGCCATATCAAGCCAGTTGTTTGATACTATTAACTTTTGTAATATTTTTTAAGTCAATAAATGGCTCCTCTTTATTTTAAACACCTTTTAAAATGTTTTGATCACAAAAGAAGAATATGCTTTTATGTGTGTTTTGTTTGCTGTTTGCAGTGCGGCGGTTGGAGAAAAATGTCAAAGAGGTCTTGGATGACTTTGGGGAAGACATGGAGAAAAAGACTCAACTCATCACTGGCCGCAGAGTTCAGCTGGCTGAGGATCTCAGTAAGATAAAACCCACACAGAAAACACTACAGTTCAAATTCCTAAAGTGGAATATTCCTCTTTTTTTTAACTCAGTGACTTTCATTCGCAGTACTAACTTAGTATTTGAGTAACTTTGTTCGTTTTTTTTTGCATCCAAGTTGACGGCTACTGCTCAGTCTGTGGCATAAAAAGCAACACACCTGAATCAAATAAAAGGCTCAATATCAAGTCTCTGCAGATCTTTACCATGCTTAACTCAGGGATTCAGGTGTATTGGAGCAAGGATGCTTCTGAAAGTAAATGGACTGACTGAACTTATATAGCGCTTTTCTAGTCATACTGACCACTCAAAGCGCTTTACATTGAAGCCACATTCACCCACTCACACTCGCATTCATACACCGACACCCAACATGGCTCGGTAGGACGATGTTTTTTGGGGTTAAGTGCCTTGCCCAGGGGCACATCGACATGTGACTGGAGGAAGCTGGAATCGAACCTACGATTGCAAGCCAACTCTACTCTACCACTGAGCCACAGTCGCCCAGACAGCAGGACAGTGGTTTTTGAGGACTGGAGTTTGAGACTCTTGCAAAAAAGGACATTTTGTTTGTGGTCAGGAGGTGGCAGTAGTGTTTCAGGAATCAATGATAAGTACTGCTGGCTTAGCTTAGTTACAGCTGACAGCACAGCCTGGTTTACATAGACAGCAGTAGTCTGATTGCTTTTTAAAGAGGGGTTTGCTTCAGTGTTTCCTCTGATACTCGGCTGATCTTTAATAAGCCACAAACACCCTAAATTAGGCACATTATTTAATCAAACCAGTGGATGTAGTTAAAAAAAAACCTCCTTCCATTAAATTTGCTTCATTTTTATCCCTTAAGCACATGTCTGTGATGAACATGCTTATTACATGTGAAGGTGAGTTTCTGCTTTATAGAGGGAGGCTTTAATTGCTGCATATTACACAAAGTAGTTGTATCTTAACAGTATTACTGGTAGTACTTCATGCTTTATATGTGGTTAACTTTGTTCAGAACACTTGGTTTAAAACGCTGAAATCTTAATGATTTCCCTTTGAATGAGCTTCTCATGATGTGATAACCTGAAGTAAATATTAATTGTGTCATGCTCATCACACTAAAATGTCAAAGAAGAATGTATACCATGATTTAAATCAATATTTTAGTCTAATTTTTTTCAAGGTATTTAAAAACAAATCTCACAATTATTTATGCCTATAACAGTTTATCTTAATAACAGAAATTAAGAGTGATGGTTGGCTTTTTTTAGCTTCAACACCATGACTTGAGTTTTTTGTGACCACAATTCTTCCCAAAAAGCCTAATTCATCTTGGGCTGCCCCCTCCCCTGGCACCTATTTCCCCTCGGTTACTCCCTGGCGGTGACTGATGCCTCTGCCCGCCAGTGCGTTTGGTGGCTCTCTGTGTCGGGGGCTGGGGGCATGCCGGTTCATCCCTGGTGCCTTCCTGGGTGGACTGCGGTATCGGTCGGCCTGTGTGCCGGGCCGCTGTTTTCCTTTCAGCTCCGTTGCCCGGGTGCCTCTTTTGGAGGGGCCTGTTTGGGCATTGTTTGGTGGTAGCTGTCGGGTGGGTCTGGTCCGGCGTCTCCACTTGATTGCCTGTTCTGTGTGTTTCGTGCTCGGTCAGTTCATTGGTGGGTTTGATTGGCCTTTGTTGGAAGCTTGGTCTTGGTGCCCTGTGGTGTGCAGGAGTGAGATTCGGGAGCAGGATGAGCTCGGTGTCCGGATGTTGACCTGGGGATGCTGTGGAGTACTATAGCAAAAGCCGTAATGCTCCACTTTTGAAAGTAAATCTGTTGGGCTTCTACTTAGCACTCAGACACCAAGTGCCACACTGCCAGACAGGACACATAAAAAAAAGAAGAAACGGGCTTCTTTTGGCCTGCTGGTTAGACTGTGATGTAATAAGAGGATGTTGACCAAACAAGTGTATCAATTCACAGTCCAGCTACACAAAGACAGAGAGGATGACTGAATAAATAAATGCATAACAAATTATTAGGAATGTTTCAATCGGGAGTTTTCATTGTCCCCCGTACAGATTTTAGTCATATGGGAATAGGCGGGGTCCTAGTCTGTGCCATCTGTAGGCAGGAAAATAACGCACCAAGTTCGGTCACTATTCCATGGGTCTACATTAGTGTTGTGACTGTGTATACTTAACTCACTCACCAATGCCGTTTTGGGCACTTCCATCCCTCCCTTCGCTTTCCCTTGACAAATATTTTTGTCCCATACGGATTCTCTTGCTTGGCAGCCTCGACTCACTGCGGAGAGATCACAAGTTAAGTCTGTGAAGAAAGATATCATAATGCTTTGAAAGTGCGCCTGCTAAACTCATCATAGCTTCATAATTTAGTTTTAAAGATATATTAGAATGACACAAATACTGTATTTACAGTCCTCTGTTGTCTCATCTCTCCCTCCGGCTGCCGTATTTTCATGAGGAACAGTTCTAGAGCCACGAAAACATGAACGGGTTTACCGATTTGAAGTGACTTCTTTATAATACAGCTTATAACGTATGCAATGGCAGATAATCATGTATTATCTAAATAACAGAAAATGTTCATAAACTCTTTTTATTTTGCATTGAACGTCATTTATCTTGAAGAGTAGCGTTTCCGCTGCACTCTGCTCGCCTCTCATTCTCTTGGGTTCATTAGATGAACTAAATAATGAACACAGACTATAGTGCACTTTTTGAGTGCACTCAAAAAGAGTCAGTTGCTGACTTAATCACAGATGGCAGATAAACAGGTATCAGAATTTTAGTTATGTGGGAGTCCTGATAATGATCCTGATAATGATCATTTAATAAGCCTTGATAAGAGTCTTAGGTCTTTATCTATGATCTCATCAGCACATTTCTATAATTAACAGTTTCTTTTCATTTTCCTTTGGAGGGACTTGAGTAGAAAGAGAGAACAAGAAAACAGACTTGTGTCCATACCACAGTCTGTGTAAAACCCCCTAAACCTGCCTGGCCTTGTAAATCCTAAAAGGCAAGTCAATCCCAAACTTTTCCAAACAGGCGTGCCTTTCCCGCTTCCTACCACCAAAGCCTCCCCTGTCTGATAGATGTGGGAATGTGGTTTGAATCTGTCACGGAAGCACACCTGAGCACGAACTCAATACTGTAGAGAGGCACTGTAAGAAAGTACAAACACCTCTTAAGCTTTTTCGAATTTTCTCATGTGACAATCACAAATTTCAGTTTATTGGGTTTTTGTTTTTGATAGAACAACACAACGTAGTGCATACTTTTTAAGTGGGAGGGAAACGATGAATGACATCTTACAAGTGTGGCCTGGATTTGTAGTCAGCCATGTTTACTTTTTAATAGTTTAAAATCCATAGATAAAATCCAGAGCCTACAATTGCCTTCAGAAGTGGCCTAATTGATATTGGAATCTGTCAGTGTGTCATTTAATCTCAGTATAAATACATCTGTTGGCCTCAAGTTTGATTAGAGAACAAACCGCACAAAACAACAGAGCGGACGGATTGGAGAGGTTTAAAACAGAGTTAGGTTATAAAACAACACCCAAAGCTTTGGACATCTGACAAAGAGCGCTGTTTGAGCAATCATCTTAAAGTGGATGGGGATATGACGCTATGGCCGTCTACCTAAAGTGTCAGCAGAGGAACAGCAAAGGTTGAAGAAACTATTGTAAAGACAACTATTCATCCTGTACTCTACAAATTTGGCATCAGTTGAAAATAATTTGTAAAAAAAAAAAGAAGAGAAAAGGTAGTATCATGCTGTGGGATGCTTGGACCTATCCTGCTGTCCTGAGTTAAACCCTTCTGGACACTGCAAAATACTTTAGACTGGGTTAGAGGTTTACCATCCATCAAAAACATCCATCCAGAACTACAAAGTTAAAAAGTATCTGTGTGAGAATAGCCTTGACCTAAATCCATCCGAGAATCTGTGGCTGGCAAGACTTGTAAAATGCTCACAGATGCCCTCCATCCAATCTAACTGAGCTTGAGCTGGGTTGGGAAGAAAAATGAACAGAAATTACAATCTATAGATGTTTAAAGCTGGTAGAGATGTACCCCCAAAGGACCTGCATGTGTAATTGCAGAAAATGTCGGTTCTACAAAGCATTGAACCAGATGGGCTAAATACAAAGACATGCCATGAGAAAATGGGGTATGAATACTTTATGAGCTGCACAGCAGTGTTGTTTGAGCATCAGCTGTTTTTATTAGTATTATTTAAGATTTAAAATGAAAAGGAAGTTTAAAAAAGATAAAATCTAAGAAATGTTAATGCAAAGGACTATAACCAGTAACAACATCATCTACACCTGGCCTGATGTTGCATCACATGTCTCCTCTATGCTATAATGTGGTTGTGTTTAATGTCGGCTGTTAGCAGACACTGAATCTGCTACCAGATTAACCACCACAGCGGTTGTTGCTGTGCTTATTTAGCTCAGGGGTTAAGAGCCCTTGACGGGAGTTACACCTACACCTTCTGAGGTCAGCTCTGCTCTTCGGGAAAGGAGATTTTCTGTCTGTGAAGCAACTGTTTTCCTGGCATTATGAAATCATCTCCCCTCGGAGATGTTGATCGTCCCTCTGAGCTTCAGGCGATGTGACCTGCTGTCTTTAAAACAAAGTATGAGCTGACCCCCACAGGTCAGCGGGCTAACACAAAGGGTTACTTAATCCAAGTTTCCTTTTTTTTAACTCACTCCATCTCCGCACATTCTCCTTCAGTGTCTCAGAAACTCAAATTCAAATTCTCTCCAGCAAATATTTAGTTTCTTGACACAGGGAGGCAAAAAGAAAAGGAAATCAGAGAGGATGCCTTCACCTGACGTCTCTTTTTATTAGAAAAAAGGAGAAGAAAGAGGGAGAGATATGAGAAGGGGGGAGAAAGGATAAACAAACTTAACAAAGGCAAAAATATTCCCCCAGGGGGAGTCTTCTGTTAAGCTCTGTTTGCCCCTGCTCTCAGACGGCTTTAACATTGCTCAGGTTACAAATAGAGGTCAGGTGCGTGCGTCACTGAGGGAGCGTGAAAGCACCTTTAATGAATGAAGAACAGTGCTCACTGCAGAGTGTGCGGCGGTCAGCGTGTGCCAGACGAAGTGTATGGCACAGCGCCACCTCTGGAGCAAAGCCCAGAGCAGAGAGTGCGGTTACTTCCTTTGCCCAAATTTGGAAACTGTCCTTTGTGTGTTTGTGGTGGTTTCAGGGAGTTGTACAGGAAGAAAATACCATTGTACCTGATGTGATGGAGCGCAAGTTATCACTGTGTTTCAACCGTTACAGAGGTTTAGAGAAAACATGACCTACACGTATTGTCACTTCAACTATTTCATTCAGCTTTCCTTATCTGGTCATCCAGTGTTTGTTCTCTCCATTAACCTTTTTTATTGATGCACATGAATAAATGGACCAAATAAATTGTTTTCAGACTCTTTCTTTCTTTCTTTCTTTCTTTCTTTCTTTCTTTCTTTCTTTCTTTCTTTCTTTCTTTCTTTCTTTCTTTCGCTCTTTCGCTCTTTCGCTCTTTCTTTCTTTCTTTCTTTCTTTCTTTCGCTCTTTCTTTCTTTCGCTCTTTCGCTCTTTCTTTCGCTCTTTCGCTCTTTCTTTCGCTCTTTCGCTCTTTCTTTCGCTCTTTCGCTCTTTCGCTCTTTCTTTCGCTCGCTCTTTCGCTCGCTCTTTCGCTCGCTCTTTCGCTCTTTCTTTCGTTCGTTCGTTCGTTCGTTCGTTCGTTCGTTCGTTCGTTCGTTCGTTCGTTCGTTCGTTCGTTCGTTCGTTCGTTCGTTCGTTCGTTCGTTCGTTCGTTCGTTCGTTCGTTCGTTCGTTCGTTCGTTCGTTCGTTCGTTCGTTCGTTCGTTCGTTCGTTCGTTCGTTCGTTCTTTCGCTCGCTCGCTCTTTCGCTCGCTCTTTCGCTCTTTCGCTCGCTCTTTCGCTCTTTCTTTCGCTCGCTCTTTCGCTCGCTCGCTCGCTCGCTCTTTCGTTCGTTCGCTCGTTCGCTCGCTCGCTCTCTTTCTTTCGCTCTCTGGAGGTAGGAGCTCATCCTGTCACCGAAAGAGCGAGAGAGCAAAAGAAAAAGCTGACTGGTTGCCAGTTTGAACCCCTGCTCCATCTGTGTTGGTTGTTGTGTCCTTGGGCAAGGCACTTCATCCACCTTGCAAGGTGGTAAGAGAGCCCGATGGCTCCAGTGTTCGGCAGCCTCACCTCTATCCGTGTGCCCAAATGCACCATCACCAGTGCGTGAATGACTGAATGTTAACAAATAAGTTGGATTGAAGTAAAGCTTAGGAAGTTTCATAAAATTGTATTGACTACAGAATGACCGTAATCCTTTTTCATGCTTTTTGACAGTCAATATTTTCTAGTTTAATTCCTTTGCGGATTAATCATTATGAATCATTAAGTGCAATCACTGTAGCTCTATCAATAAAGGCTTTTATCTTTTTTGCATTTTTACACCTCAGAATTTAGTCCATTAGCATCACAGTTGGGTTTTTGGCACAACTCACAGGAGCTGATTCAGAACAACACCTGGCCACTGCACAGCCTCTTACCATAAGCCCAGCAGTCTTCACAGGAGGCTCATTGGAACTGATGAATATAACAATTTGTGGAAAATGGTGGATTTTAGCTTCCGTGAAGTGAGGTTATCTGCGGGTTAGGGAACAAGAGGTGTCAACAGAGGATCCTTTAAAAAAATGGAGATGTGTGAAGTGCTTGGCTCGTCTGTGCATGCAGTAACTTTCTCCGTTTGCCGGTGTGGAAGCAGGACACAATAAAGCCGTGGTTGTCTGGGCTTGCTCAGCGGAATGCCCTCTCAGCCTCACGCTCACTTTGTTTCCTTTCATCTCCTCCCCCAGTGCCACCTCCTTGGAGCAGCTTCCTTCACAGTGATTAGTGAGGGCTCAAGGAGAAGTGCTCCTCTGTTCTGCCCCAGCTTTAGGAGTGACGTATGATCTTAAGGTGCTGTGGTTAACATCTTCCTGTGAGCAGCGTAGATGGAAGTAGTGAATGTTGAAACCCACTGACCTTTTGTAACACGGGCCAGAATCGCTAAATTAAGCGTACGCGGGCGTACACTTTTTAACATGCTTAAATGGACTGAATTTATGTAGCTGTTTTCTAGTCATACTGTACACTCAAAGGGCTTTACACTCGAGCCACATTCACCCTACTACACACTCACTACCACACACTCATACACCGATACGCAGATCACTAGCCAACTTGACTATATGTGCCTTGCCCAGGGGCATATCGACACGTGACAAGGGGATGCTGGAATTGTACTCTTAACCTTCCAATTGATATTGGTAGCTCTTTTGCACTTTTCCCATTAGTTGATAGCATTAGCGAGCTTTTAGTCATCTTTGGGGTTGTTGACCTCATTCTTCCCATGCTGCTTTGCTATGATGACACTGAAGGAAAATACAAATTTTCTTGAATTTTTTTAAGTTTGTAACTGCACTTTTTTTAATGTTTTTCTTCTATTTCTCCTCCTTCCATCGAAGTTATTAAATATCTAATCTTTGTTATAAATGATTGTTACAATAAGGACATCAAGTGGAAATAACCAGTCGGTTGAATCCTACTTTTCCTCATGTTTTTGGTGTCTTACATTTATGAAATTTGCACGGTGAAGGAAAAATTGACTATTGAGCTGCTTTCTGTAGCAAATGCCTCTATAATGCAACTAATCAAATAAAATCAACTTATACATACATTTTTTTTATTAAATACCATCAATTTAGCAAGGGCTTGGTGTTTTTTGTTGTTTTTAAAGGGAGTGAGTTGGATTCAGGCTTTGAATGAAATGATTATGATTAAGAGTTTATTTGACAATATTTAAAGGGACATTATATAGACTATATCAGAGGGGTAGAATAAGAACACTAAGAATACAAAGACGACTTGGCTGTACAATATCAATCAACAAACGTGATTTAGAAACTATTGCTGAGTACGGGGGTAGAGATGCAGATTATGATTAGTCAACAACTTAGGGCTGGACAATATGTCGATTGATCAACTTTTTCTATTCATGAAGATTGAATTTTTGGAATATTGAGGATACTGAGAAAAGAATTTCATCAATGCATCTCTTGGGTTTCCATAGTTCAAAGTTTTGTCAGCCCGCCCAAGGCTTGTTTTACAGTGTGTATTTATTTGGACTTTGAATTCTGGTCAACTCCAAGAAAGGATGATTGAAATAAAAGCAAGTTTAAAGAATATCTTCTGTCATTTGTAACTTCTTTTTAAGAATGAAAAAGGAGAAGAAAAATTAATACACAGCAACAATCGTATTTGGCATGAAAAAAATCGAAGATCTTCTTTTTAATCCGTATCACCCACCCCTAACCTCCTTTAATTTTTCCTAAACAGTTGTATAATATTCGATGACATGTTCGAATAAATTTTTATTGTATTTTTTTAAATCAAGCGTAACCTTGTGATATCTTCAAATGGTACAAGGGAATGTTAAATATCTACAAAAATAGTGATTTATTTGTATTATGATATACATATATATATATCTATCAATTAACATAAAAAATATCATAATGATAGATTTTTTTTCCCCAGCCCTACTTCATCTCTAAACTTTAGCCTCTTTAATGCAAATAAGCACCAGGTGAGGGAATCAAGGCCAGTTAGGGTCTGTTCAAAAGGCCAGAAAGTGTTGATATGCAGAGCAGGAATGCATGACACTGTCTCACACAATTATATAAATATTGCTCTATTATTTGGGATACAATATATTGTGCAACTCTAAATGATGGGAAAAACAAAACAAAAAATGACTATCAGTGAAAGTAGGTGTAGCCTACAGATGTGTAGTTTGGATGCAGCCGGATCATGAGGTCTCAAAATGTTGAACCCTGCGCTCAGGTTTACTCTTCTACCGTCACCATCTACAACCCTGACTGAAGCTTTGCCATCTAACCTAAAAGCAATGTTGGTCAGTGCAACCAGTTGAATCCTCATCTGGTTCTTAAAGTGTTTTTTTTCCCTTCTTCTTCTTCTTCTTCTTAAATGTTGCTGTTTTCGTTTGGTCTGGCCTTCGGCTGACCCCAGGCTCTGACCCATTCAGACCTAGTATCCCTCTCCCTAGGCCAGGACCCCCACTCCCAGTCATCTGTTTTCTAGATAAGACCCCAGAGTGCTGGGACTGATTCATTGCTCTGCCACTGACATGGCATTAGCGCTGCTGACATACTCACTTTCCCTGCCTCTGCCTCTCCTGTGGCTTAGATTTTATAGAACAACAATCCCGATTTAGTGATGAATCAAGAAGCACGCTGAAGGAAAAGCTTTTCTGTTCGTTACATTAAGAGATCCAGTTTCAGACGTGGTTTCAGTGTGACCTTGCCAGTGATGGGATCTAAAAAGTTTATTCATGAATCATGACGGGCGAGGACAAGAACCTGCTCCTTCTCCTGACCATGCTACAAACTCCTACTTTCCTCTCAGGACATCAGAGCCGAATGCTTAACAACTTCTTTGGCTCCAGTCTTCGGCTACTGAAATTGCCACTTCTTTACAACATCCTCCAATCCTTCAAACTCCTCCTGTTACCATCCTGTGAGGAAGATTGTCCATCTCCAGTTAAAGGGGATTAGCTTGCAGACCTCCCTCTTTCTTTTTTCCCCTCACATCTTTTTCTTCTCTCTGTTCCTCTTCTCTTCTGTGTTGGTCACTTGTCCAGCCGGGCTCCGTAGTCTAATTACAGGTCAATTAAATGCTTTTTGGCTCAACACTGCTTCTGCTAGCGCTTCGGTCACTGCAGACTTTTGGGGCTCTACAGAGTGCCGGTGAATGAGATATCATTTCATGTGGAGATCAGCAGAGGAAAGGCCTTTAAAGAAAGGATTTGGGGAAAAGGCTTCCCACTTTTTTTTTTTTCCTTCACCCCTTGTAACCCACACATCTCAAAGAAGGGGCCTCTAGGATTGAGGGTAGAGGATTATGGGAATATTCATGACCAGATAAAGGGGTGAGCGGTTGAATGACTGTGTTTTGAGGCTCATCTTTTAAGTAAACAGGAGCCTAAATGGAGTCTTAAACCGCTACTCTCTTTTTGCGCAGTGAGAAACGGGCAGCGGTGACTCTGACCACTGTTTTTTTTTTTGTGTCGTTTCATTTCCACAGCATGGTGAAAAGAAAGCTCTGTCATGGCCTCTTCTTTATCGTGCTGCAGTCCTTTGGTTGCAAACAGATGGTGTTGGGAGAAAGAAATTTCACTCTCTCACAGTTATTTTCTCCCGCCAGATTAAAAACTGTGAGAGAAGCTCTTCACACTTGGCTGTAGCCTCCAAAGGTTCCTGAGAGCTGCCAGGGGCATCATCATCCATATATTTTTACTTGATTAATAAATACATTTGTGCACAAACAATGAATATGATAGAAGAAGATGGAAATACCGGACTTGGAAATAATGACACTAAGAATATAAAATATTTGTTTACAGTTAAAGCCAGACAGTAAAAATTGAGCCCCAACTAGACTGAGGCAGTCCTATTGGGTTAACTCCTCCAGTTAGGGTAGTGGTTAAAATAGGCAAACATAATTTTTTATTCTTTCATTCAAACCTACCTGTAAAGTCACTTGGGGCCAACAGCTGATCTTTGCCCACTGTTGGAAGGATCATTTATGGCTGACCAGTTTTGAGCGTTCTATATTTTAAGTCAAAGTAGAGCCGCTTCATCAACGTCCACATCTGAAGCCAATAAGCAACTTTGAAGCCTGAGCCAGGGGATTTCCCATGTTTTCATGATTTGACAGTCGGTACCCTCCTTCCCTCACACCAACCAAACCTCCCACCCTCTTCATGCCTCGCAGCTCTTTACCTCAGGTCAGGCAGATGTCTATAATCCTGTTCTTATTGGCCCTGGATTGAGTCATGTTGCCCTGCGGTCAGGGCACGTCGCCTAATCTGTTTGCTGCATTGAGCCAGGCCCCGCGGTGGGCTGCCTGTTGCAGTGGCGTACCACAGGTTTATGTTTCATTCAGCTGCACACCTGCTGGTGTGACTTGTCGGCGTTCCCCCTCCAAAGGCCCTATTAATGCCTCCATAAGGTGTAGTAATCCCCTCCTTACACCCTGACATTTTGTCTGAGTGTGTTAACAGAGTATCAAAGGCTGGGAATTTTTTTTTCTTCTGCCACCTGCCAGTGGGGAACATGTTGGAAGGTGAAAGAAGGTGGAAGCGGCATGACTACAGTTCTCACAGGTTCGAAGTTCAGAGCCAATCTTTCTGACTCGGTTTGGACCAGTTCTTGCGTTCACCTCCATGCCTCTTGTCCTTATGCTAGTTTTGAAGGGGGCAGGTGGCGGTGTAGGTTTCTCTCTCCAAACATCCATCCATCAAGGAAAAGATACCTTCGCAGTAAAAGGGGGGCTCCACAGAAGTCCCCCGACTATGATATTCAGTTTCCCTCTAAATAACATGGGGTTATCACCTTCGGGCTGACATTAAATAGATGCTTTGGGCATTGGCGCTCCAAGCTTCAAACTGTTATGATTTATTTTCCTGAAAGTTACTCAAAGCTGTGTTTTCAGCAGGAAAACAACCAACAATAGTTCTCCCGTGTCTCTCGTGCCGCTGATTGATCGAGATGGAGCAGTGCTGGTTTGTTCTTCAAAGCCGGTGTTTGAGTTTGTGCTTGGAGGAGATACAGACAGATTAGCGAGGGTGACGGGAAAGCTGGAGTGTCAGCCAGACCCCGGAGGTGCAGCTGGCATCGCAAGCTATGGCTTCTTTTTTTCCTTCTTCTTCCATCATTGGCCCACAGACTTCCTCTAGCCACTGTTTAATCAGCGATTAAGACTGCTTTAGACGGCTCGCTCATCTCGTGTGACGCTACATGTTTGGTGAAAGGATTGTTCGTATTATGTTCCATGGATGATAGTGGTCATATTAAAAAAAGCAAATGTTTTTTTTTCTTTTCTTTTAGTAGATCCCCCCCCTCCTTTTTTCCCTTTGAGATTATGTTAAGGTGTCTTCTTCCGTCCATTAGCAATGTGCCCAGGAGGTACATGCCATAAAAAGGAGCGTGTGAGAGCTTTGATGTGGGTTCATAAGTCTTCGTCATCAAATGTGTAAAGTAGGTCTGCCTTGAGGTTTGGCTCTCACTGTCACAGAGAGCTGTCTCGTGTTTTTGTGAAAATATGGCGGATTTAAAAAACATTTTTAAATCTAGAAATAAATTTCAAAGGAAAAAATCCTGGATTTAGATAATATATATTAGAAGTAAATACACATAATGGAGTTATTTATGTTTAATTCCGCTTTTGTGTCTCTTCCATCATGCAAAACTGAACACCCAGAAATAAATATCCCTAATCACACTGGAAAAGAGGATACATTGGTATGCACCATCTCTAAGCTCAGGGTGGCTAATAAGAAAATATTCCAATATCAAAGATTTCAAGCAATTAATCATAATAAATATAAAATTCAGCCCGATTTTAGTGATTATTATAGATAGTAAATGCTAAATGTATTTTAATAACGAAAAAGAAAACATACATCTGTATTATGGGTAATAAGTTTTTGTTTTCATTTAAATTACTTTGTTATGAATGTAATACATCCATAATATTCATGCCGAAAAAGATTTCTAAATGTATTATGGGTGTTTTCAAATCTTTCGATACATTGTTTTGGGTATTCAGAAAAAACAAAACAAAATTAAACATGAAGTATTTATTTCAACAAAAATCACCAGCTTGTGTATGCTTCCCTTTTATAAAACCTCAAATTACAGTGGTAGATGGTTGTTGCCCAAAGTGTTGTTATTCCTAGTTTATTTCTACAAATGCTGTCTAAACTGTTTATGATTTGATATGGAAATGAAAGGCATTTTTTTCTGACCTTTGCAGAGAAAGTCCGTGAGATCCAGGAGAAACTTGAAGCTTTCATAGAAGCTCTTCACAAGGAGAAGTAACAGATCCAGGTATTTCTCTCCAGGATTACATTTTCATTACAAGTGATGTGTAAAGTGTGAGGATTTTTTTTTATGTTTTATCTTTTTCTTCTTAATATTTCAGGTACTAATATTTTTCTTTTGTCAGCAGATTATTGCACTGAACAAAGACGTCTGTAAATGACCGCCATCACTCCCCTCTGGCTCTATCTCCACAGCTTCCTGACTTTACCATCAGTGACTCTTGGACAGTGATGGAGCGATGGACATGAATACATTGGTTCCCTGTCTTTTTCCTTAATTTCTATCCACTGTTCTGTGGCTTTGAGACCAGAGGAGCACAACAGCCCAAACATACTGAGGTTGAAGGAGAAATACAAAGTTAAGCATCACTTGTTCCCCATAATTGAGGACTGTGTACATGTTCTGTCCTCTCTTTGACATTTGGGTTTTTCTGTCTCAACTATTGCTCCAAAAATAATACTCAGTTACCTTCTAAAACATTGAATAGTTGCACTTAGGATCTACAGCACTTGATTCAACCTTAAACCCAGCTGAACATTCAGCTCTTCAGCCACCAACACTTTCTACTGCCCTGACAGATGAGCTTCAGCTGTCATGAAGTCAGATCGATTTTCACAGAAGTACAAACTTCTCAAATGGTCTAATATTAATTTCATACTTGTCCCAAATGTATCTCTTGCTCTCTTAATAGATCAGTTATTGGAATGCTAAATTGAGTCAACAGATTATAAAATGTCTTTTAAAGAGTGAAATATTTGTCATTAAGGTTTTAAAAACACCCAATTACCACCTCTGCAGGTACATTTGATTAGATTTAACTGTAGTTAGCTTTCTGCCTTTGGTCCCAGTTAGAAGTGCTGATCCAAAACTGGATCAGTGGGCTCTGTTACAAATAGATTAGGTTTTCTTCCAAAAGATTTTTCCCCAATTGCTCCAGGTTTCTAACCTTTTGTCAGCGATGTGTAGATGTATGCAACACAGAAGCTGTTGCACTCAAAATTTGCTCTGTGTAAATATTTTCTAAGATGGCAAAATGATAGAAACTCATTTCCCTGATTTTTCCTTCCAGTTACTGTTCAGGGCTCACTCTTTCCACTTGCTACCCAAATTCTGCTCCTTTTTGCATCATCTCTCCTTGCACCTTCTTCATTTGGACCTTTTAAGATTCTACACATCATCTCTTCTTTCTATATTGCCTAATGGAGGGGTGAGAATACGTTACCCATATTCCATCATTCATTCAGATGTGTAAATGGGTATGTGTACATAAATAACAAGACTGTGCTTCCTGCACAGATGAAATACCGGTAAGTGGGCTGTCAAGGAGCTATCATGTACATCACGAGGATCCAGCGTGAGACACCTGTGCAACAGAAATCTAGGAAGCTGGTCCTAAAACATGTTTTATGTTGTAGAAAGTCATGTGTGCATGGTGTACCCCCTACAGATGTGCTTTATTTATTTAATTTGTGTTTAAATGAAAATAAAATTGACGTCAATAAATACATTTCATTTTTTTATGTTGTCAGTTTGTTGATTTTTTTTATAACTTTATACGGCAGAAGCTGTCTTCAAGTTTCCATGGTTGCAGTTTGCAAATGTTTGCTCAACTTCCAATATCTGCTTGTTAAAACTTAGCAAGACAAAAAGCAAGTTTTATATTTAAAATATCTCAAACTAATTCCTGAATTAAAATCTTTAAATCACCAGTGATTAATGTCAACACTAATTAACGATAGGTTTACAGATTAAAATTGCATCTTTGGTAAACATTGTATTATCCTCTTTTGTGCTTTTTGTGGTGCTTCTAGTTTAGTCCGATCTTCCAGAGTCTGTGTGTTACACTCAGTAGTCTTATACAAGAAAGGGATCCATATACAGGCCCTTCTTACGCATTCATTAAAAACGTGAAAAGCTTTAAAATAATGTTTAATTTGTCAATGAAAATGTTAGAAAACTCCAACCTGTAATGTCAAGAACTAATTTCTTTGACCATAAGCACTGTTGGCACCATTGTTTGTGCCCTTGCTGTCAATACTTTCACAAGGTTGGAGCATACACAGAGGGACCTTCAGCCAATTTTTTTTGTACAGCCTCTGGATTGTAATGGATCCTCAGCTGACAGGTGCTGAGAGGTCATGGAGGTCTGGTATTCTCCAATTTTCAGTCATGTGACGGATGCCACCTGACTTTAATAAGAAATTCAGTGGTGTTTCAAAAAGTTGATGGTGCCATACACCCTGGGGGAGAACAACGGGGCCCACAGCATCACTGCTTTTGCAACCTAAAAGTGGGGATGAGATGCTTTTGCTCAAATTCATCTTTTTTATAGATCAGACCAGTATTTGTTGTTGAAAAGTTCAGTGTTATCCTCTTAACAATTGTCACTGTTCCAGATAAAATCCGAGCAGCATATAGCAAGCTCCATAAGGTTTGTGATGGTAGAAAAAAGGGTTTTACGTAGCATGCCTCACTAACAACCGGTTAGCATGTAAATAGCATTTCATGGTTGTCTTTAGCTTGTGTTGGATACTTTTTTAACTCCCTTGCCATTCCTCTCCCTGGTTGGTGGAGAGAAGAACTTTGGTCCTTGTCTCACAATGTTGGTCCCTGTTCCACTTGTTTAACAATTTTTCATTCTTAGGGATTGTAGATATGCTCAAGTTTTTAGGTGAGGAAGTGTTTTCTTGCACCACTTTGTTGAATCATGAGGATTACCAGTCCACCTTGAGTGGTGTGTTTTTGTCTTTCCCTTTTCGAAGAGTCAGAGAAATTGACAAGAAATTGATGAATTACTAATATAAAATTAACGCTCTATAAAATAAACCTCCAATTTACTTTTTTTTTCAACTTGCTTGTGAGGCCTAAACTGCTCTAAAGATGTGGGCACTCATTGTCTTTCTTTATGAAGCATCCATATCCAAAATGAGAAGCAATTTCATAGATAAGAGCTTTAGCTGCACCTTCTGTCGCAGATTTTATTTAATGAAAAAACCAAATTGAGCTCATTTTGTTCACTTTTTTAAACTTTTGTTTTATTTTTTAAAATAAATTGATCCCTTGAATTTCTTTGACTTTACTAAGTCATTACATTTAGATCGATTGTGCAGAAACTGGTCAACCTCATTGCTGTTTTAAGAAAGACTTATACAAAGATAATTTATATTCTTTTCTCTTTTTATTTTTAACAAACCTTTTATTGCAGGAAAATATGTTTTCATACTTTTTACTTATGAATGTTAGTACTCTGCTCATAAACATCCTGATCCCGTCTTTAGAGGAACTTTTTGGTGATGTAACAAGTTATTGATGATATAATAACAATTAGGTACTTGTTAGTAGAGCTAGTTATGCCTGTTTCTGACTACTTATGACAACAAAATCCTTCCAGTAAAATTTTTGGTATTTGTCAAATATCCATCAACGAGCATATTACCAGCATTAGGACTGGAAGCAGTTTGAGGTGATTTTATGACAGTAGTCTCAAAGGTTTTATCTCCTGTTCTACGCCATGCAGGTGCTCTGTCTGCGCTGATAACATTACGCTCCATAAATAGCTGTCCCACGACAGCTATTGTTTATTTGGCCACCTTGGGGCACCCATAGAGCATTGAACTGTCATCCCTAAATGGTGAGCTCCCTACATACACTCCATAGAAAACAGATCATCATAAGAGACAAACTTCAGAGACGTCGAGAACTTGATGTTTCACAAAATGTGATTTCGTAACATTTCGACTGACCCAAAACATGTTGACACCGAAACAGACATGACAAAACCTAGTATACAGGTTGACAGCACATTTACCTTTCCAAAATATTAAAGCTTGATTTCACTGTAATGATTGGATTTTGAGTTTTAAAAAACATACACAGAGAATGCTCTTTAATGTGTTACATTGCTCTGTGCCCTGCAGTCTTGCACTCTTCATGTTAGTATAAGATGCTGTTATCCTCCTGCTGCTGCAGGATGCAGTGACCTGTGAGCTGATGAGCTGAGGCCTCTGCTCCAGGTCTGGATAAAACCCTCCCAGTATATAAGTCTTGAGCGTGTTCTCTGGTCCCAGAGCAGGCTGAAGGCACGCTGCAGCCTAAGGCGCGCAGCTGAGGGTCTGACTGATTAATAAGTCAGGAGTCCAGAGGTCCTGCACTCCCGGGCATCATCTCTGCTTTCACAAGAGTATGGCTGTTAATGCAGCTCCACATTACTCAGAGGAGCTTCACAAGCCTCATCTTCATCACCTGGGGCTTTAACCATGACGGTAGCTGCTGCTAATCAAATAGTTTCATTCTGCGCTCCTATTATATCCCCCTGTTTTCCCAGAAATGACTTTTTTAGCCTAATGACTTTTGTAGCAGCGATGAAAAGAAAGGGGGAGAAGTCAACCTCCGGCAAAGGGCCTTTGTGCCATCAGATAGCCACGCTCTGTGTGGAAGAGGCTGGACCTGGATGCACCA
The DNA here is from genome assembly GCA_963556495.2 of Valencia hispanica. Lineage (NCBI taxonomy): Eukaryota > Metazoa > Chordata > Actinopteri > Cyprinodontiformes > Valenciidae > Valencia > Valencia hispanica. The sequence goes on from OY747705.1 coordinate 32,496,839, forward strand.
TAAGCCATTAGCATCTGCAAAGGCCATCACGTTGACTAATAGCCAGCTCCACAACAGCACAGTGGCTCAGTTTGTGTTTTCTGTCAATCCCCTTTGTTCTGGCTGCACAAAAGCAGGCGAGCTAGACCTGTCAAATGTGCCACAACAGCGGACGCACACAAAGCTGTATTTCTAGTCTTTCGAAAGAAAAAGAAAGGCTTTATTTTGTTGCTTCATTTTATTTAATCCCGTCCACCTAATCATACTGACCGGGAATCTTTTGGCAGGGGGGAGTGGCGGGTCGGTAGAAGACGGAAACTTTGAATACATCTTGGAAAAGAGGCAATAAGTTGCAGGAATGGGCGTTTTCTGGCAAAAAAGGCAGTGTTAGCATTTGTTTGCCTCCTTGTCCGTGTCACCAGCTTTGTTGTTCCCTTCTGTTAACATCCTGATGGTTGACATCACAGCAGAGACTGAGGCGACCAGATAAATGTAAGTGGGCTTTATCAGATTAGATCTAATGAAGCACCAAAATAATCCTCCAGTCTTCATAACAGGTCAAAGATTAACATAACATTATTTGTCAGAAATAAGGTAAGGTAGTTTTTTTTCTTTTCTTTTTTACAATATATCTTGATGAACATCAAGCAAATGCAATAAAAAAAAGAAATGAGGTTGTTTTGATACGTGTTGAAAACATACCCACATCATCAGTTTTGAAAACAGAAGTATGATTCTTCGTTTTTGGCTTAATAAAGCGGACTTAAATTGCTCAATGGACTTTTTTTTTAATGGCTGCAGAAAGCAATATTTGCTAATTCAATCAAAACCTTTCATTGCTGGTCTAATGCTACGGGATGTGTGCTGAATACATTAAATCCCATTTGCTTAATAAAAGTACCATTTCAAACATTCTGACTGTTTTTAATAGGAATACTTCCTGTTTAAACTTTTTTTTTTAAATTTAACTTATTATAAATGTAAAAAAAAATAGCAAGGCCATACAGCAACCTTTTGAGCTAGAGTTAACCAATAATCCTAAACACAATAAAACAATCTCTTTTCTTATTGGCCAGTTTAATTGGTTATTGTCAGTTAGTTACTTAGTTCTTTATTTGCAAAAGATTAAAATACAGCAATTATAACAGAAATGTGCGGGTGAGATTAGTGAAAAGTGGAAAAGTATTTGCCTGCTTACATATTTCTAATGTTTTTGCTCTTTTGTCCCACATAAATGGAACATTTTCCTAATGTCCGAGATTACCTGATCATACAAAAACAATATTTTTTGAACGATAAGTTTATTTATTGAAAAAAAAAGCTAAACCACCCTGGCACTATGTAAAAAAATAATATTGTCTCCAAAACCTAACAAATGATTGGCATGAAGCATTTTCAGTCTTCATAGTTGCCGTGGAGGATTTTAGAGGAGGATTGGCCTGTTTGGAACAGCATCTCAAACTGGTAAAGGTACAGACTTTGATTATGCCACTCCACAACCTTCATTTAGGTTTTTTTGAGCAATTAGGAGGTGGACTTGCTGCTGCGCTTTGGATTATTGTCATGCTGCAAACTAACTGATGTCCAGATATTCTCCTTTAGGATTTTCTGGCAGAATTCATGGTTCAATCAGTTACGGGAAGTCATCCAAATTCTGAAGAAGCAAAGCAGGTCCAGACCATCACACTAGCACGACCATGTTTGGGTTCCCGCATTATGTTTATTTTCTGAAATGATGAGTTTGTCTTACTCCTTGTGAAATGTGACACACACTTTCCAAAATGTTCCCCTTTTTTTAATTTAGTTTTTTTTTTTTTTTTTTTTTTTTTTTCCACAGGTACATTTCCCCACAGCATTGGAGATCAGCAAGACTTTGACCAATGTTTGTGTGCTGGGATTCCTTAAATAGGAAACTTTTTAACTGATTGGAATGTTTGTATAATTGTATTGAAATGACTTCTTGTTAAGTGCCTTGAGATGACATCTGTTGTGAATTGGTGCTATATAAATAAATTGAATTGAATTGAATTGCTTTTTGATCAAGAGGGGTTTTGGCCGCAGAGCTCTCCATTGGATGCCATTGTTCCCTAGCCTGCAAAGCTTCAGATTGTGATGTCCTGGATGACTCGCTGACGCTCTTTTAGAGTAAATTTGGTAGGCCAGTCCCTACTGGGAAGGTCTGTTTCATGTTTACTCCATTTGTGGATAATGACTCTCACTGTGGTTCTCTGAAGAAATGTTTTCTTTTAACCTTTCTCAGACTGATAGATGTCAATGACTTTGCTTCTCCTCTATTCAGCAGAATGGGATTTAGGGTCCCCTCTTCCTGTTTCAAACATCGCTACCACTATCAGCTTTTTCAATACCGATTTGGTGGAATCTATGAGAGGGGACCGAGTGTAGTTGGCCGAGCTTAAAAGCAACTGATAATTGGTTATTGTTTCCTGAGATGTGTTTGTGAACAAACCGAGGTCAAACACAAAGATTGAACTCATAGCTTCAGATTGTAGCTATGATACCACAACAATCAAACTATAAAGATGGTTTTATTCTTTACACTTTTACAAAGTAAACTTGTCAATTCTTTTAAATTTGAATGTTAAACAATTTGAATTCTTTTAATTTATCTATGCTGAAACTGTGAAACCAAATTTAATAGTCTCATTCTCAATACGTTGAATGTTGAAATTCTAGTTTTATGATTTGTGTTAAAATTCAAGCACTTGTGGGGGGGGCTGCTTAGTTCGCTATTGCCTTGGGACGCCTCTCCTCTGAACCAGTTTTATATTTTTATTAGTGATTTTTATTAGTATAAATTAGGATGGTTTTATTTTTAAATAATTAGTATTTTCAAAGTTATTTCAAAAAAGTTTAGGTTTGCATTTGTTTCTGAAATTTTAGATGCGTGCTCAGTGTGTGTAACGGATATGTAACGAAGAAATCTCATCCAAATTTCCACCAAAGATTGAAAAAATTGTAAAAATCCAGCAACATATAACAGAATAGTTATTAAAGATAGTAGCTGAAGGCTTTGTATCTTTCACCTCTGCATGCAGTATAAACTATATACTGTATATAAATTTCCGGAATTGCGCCGCTCAAGGTGGCAGCATGTTGGAGTAGCTCTGTTACTTTGGTTTATATTTTTTTCTTTTTTTAAACTTTAATTCTTCCATTTCTGGTAGAAACATTGTTTTTGTGGACAACTGTTCTCTCTGGTTTTGAATGCTGTGCAGCTGGAAGGATTTTTGCTGATACTTTTTATTTTTGGACATTTGTTATGATGCATAACCATGGCAACAAGGTGGTTTACAACTGGCAGCAGCTGATTAACATCACAAAAGCTCAAATAATACCTCAACTACAGCCACAAAACCCTGATGAGTTGAAAAGAAGATGCCATAGATCCAGAGCGTCCTCTACATCAGACTGTCATACAACTACAGAGCGTCTTCAGTCAGAGGCTTCTTCAGATCTGCAGAACGCTACAAGAGATCATCCCTACCCAGAGCCATCAGCATCTACAACAAATCTTTGAAGGAACTTGCATAATGAGTTACAACAACATTTAATTTCCCTTTGGGATTAATAAAGTAATTTTGAATTTTGAATTGAATTTGAATTGAAACTGTAAAAGACTAATATGGTCTCTTAGAGTCACTTATCAGCACGTTTGTCTCCAAGTGCAGATAACTGCAGTGGGTGTAAATCCAACACTTTGTGTCCCAGGAGACACAGTGCTTCTGTTGAGTCACTTCTGCTGAATGTTATCAGAGACTTGTTAAAGCAACAGGCTTCCTTCTCCGTTTCAGCCGACAAAACGTTGTACTGTCCCCGGGGCCCGCTGCTTTCTGCCCCGCAGAGAATAGCTTCACAATTGGCCTTTGTGCTCATTATGTTGGAGCCATCTTCCCATTGCGCTGTGGGGTCCATTCCAATGCTGAACTGGGCCTGTGGGGATTTTAGCCGAGTCACAGAGGTCGGTGACCTTCCCTGTCCCACACACACATTCATACAGAGCCCTGTTCTTACTCCGTGAGAGCTATAAATTATCGCAGCGCCTAAAGTTTAGGAGTTGGTGGAGGGTAAAGCGTGTGAATTCTGTGGTGGTCCTGTATCTCCATGAGTGTGTTGTGTGTGGCTCGTTCTCACCATTCACGGCTGACATCCATCCATAAAGTGACCTCATCGTCCCGCATCGCTGTATCTCAGGACGTCATCTGTGAATCAGTCCATTGTGGAGCGAAACAGACGGCCGAGGCTAAATCCCTGAAGGATAAGATGTGTTTTTCTACCTCTCTCATTCTTCGCATCGCATCTGGAACATGAAGGGGAAACACTTAATATATTTTAACCACTGTTTAATTATCATCAGTTTGATTCTATTGATTCTAAATTCAACAGTTTGCCATGAAATTTTGATTTAGTGAACAGGAGGCTTAGGGAAGGAGAAAGATTACAACAGCATTGCATCGGCTGCTCTGAAGAATGTTTGATTGCTGCAGGTTTTATGGTGCAGAATTGAGGAAGACACAAAAATTTCTTTGGACCACAGAACTACAGAAGCCTGGTTTAGGTTCATGATTCATATCTGACAAAGCAATCCTGTTACATACAGGATAAAGAGTTTGTAAACACTGCAAACCTACTAAGAGGTGGGGGTCCTGCTAGACTGAAAGGTTGGGCAAGGGGAGCATTAATCAGAGAAGCAGGCAAGAAGCTTTGGTCATGGTCACTTTGGAGGAGCTGCAGATATCCATAGCTCATGTGTTGGAACAGCAAGGAATCAGTTGTGCAATTTATAGATCTGGCCTTTATGGAAGAGTAGCAAGAAGAAAGCCATTGCTGAAAGAAAGCTGTCATAATTTATAAGCTACAAGCTCCTTTTTTTGTGTGTGAATGGCAATACTTTATTTAACAAAATTACTTAATTCATCTGCTAACTACTGATAACTTGAAAAGCAACAACAACAACAAAAAAACACTGGGACCTGTTTACATCATCAACATCTTTAGTATATAGAAAACCAGACAGGAATTCTAAGCAAAAAGGGAGGAACATGTTATGGTTTGATTTGACATGAATAGTCATCTCAAAGTTGAAATAGTGGTAGTTTGGATGTTAAATCAGGCGGGAAGACTGAAATCTGTACATCTATCCGTCCGTCCATACCTCCCTCCCTCCCTCCCTCCCTCCCTCCGTCCGTCCGTCCGTCCGTCCGTCCGTCCGTCCGTCCGTCCGTCCTTTCAATCTATCTGTCTATTCTATAATATGCAAAACCACCATGAAAAAACTGTAGTTGTTTCACAAAGTGTGAATCAAGTGGAGGGAGGAATGTGGAGCTTTTTGCACCAGAAGCGGCTCTGAGCCTACATGGACTTAGCGGGATTATGTGATCCCTCATGGCAACCAGTGAGGCCAGCAGGTGAGGTCCAGGCTCAGCTGACTTCAGCCTTTGAGTAAACAGAGAAGAGGTTTTCCTGATCCTGGTTGTGTTGCCGTGCTGAAATTGTATCCGTCCACACCGCTCACATCATTCAGGCTGAGCTGCCTCCTCTCATGGCAATGCGCACAGAGGGGGCTGCACTTGTTGCCGGATTGGTGGGACTCTGAGGACCCAGCTTTCATCGCCTAAGTGCCACACTGAGGCCAGACGAAAAACAGTCGGGCGACATTACTTGACTGGCCGTCAATAGTATCTTAGCAGGCACTAGACCTAAAGTAAACAGCCAGCGAGGCCGAGTGTGATTGTTCCAGGCGAGGCTCTGTTATCAGTGAAAAGAAGAGCAGAAATGACAACACATTTGGGAAAGTGATAAAGCTTTTGTCCCTTTTTCAGGAAGTCCTGATCTTATTTTCCTTCAGCTTATGCTTTTAATTAGATCTGCATATTCAAACACGTCTGTTTTACATGTGTTCTGGGAGTTGTAGAGTAAAACAGGCTTATGCTACATGAATGGTTCAGTGTTTTCCCAGAGCATTTGGACTCTAATCTGCCTGGCATCACACCAGATTAAGACAAGAGAATTGCCACGTTACATGGTCACTGCTTTCAGGAATTCTCACACTTCTGTTTGACACACAAAACAATGCTCTTCAGGCTGTTTTTTCACATGACCTTTGAAAGAATGAGCTTGAAATAAGATTCAAGAAGAGTTAAGATGTTGAGCTCAATGATTGACAGTATGGAGAGAGAGAGGCTTTTCATCAGGCATCTTGTCCTGATTTTTATGAAAACAAAATTTTTTTGGATTTCATTTCAAGATGCACAGTACTCTGCAAAAGTATTCATACCCCTTGAAGTTTTTACTTCGTCACATTGCAACCACAAATTTCTATTTATTTTAATCCAGATTGCAAATAAAGAAAATTATACATGATTTTACTATTCCCTTTACCCTGGTACCCTTCAATAAAATCCTTCAGAAGTCACCTGATCAGTAGATAGATAGTTAGTCTGTTGGTATGAATGCAAAAATGCAATATTCCAGACTTAGAGGACATCATAGAGCCCTGCTTAGTCTATCTATCTAAATGTGGTGGTCCACCTAAACCGACAGGTCCAGTGGACCCACAACTGAGGTGGGAGAGTCAGTCGACAGGACAATTATTAGTCGTATTGCCACTTATTAGTGGCAAGAAGAAAGGCAGATGTCCTAAATTCAATTTACCACAAGCCGTGCAGGGGACACAGCAAGCACGAAAGAAAATTGACATTTTGGTCTGAACTGAACTTTATTTTCAAGTTACATGCAAAAAACACTGTGTATGGAGTAAAACTAACACTGCACACCGCTGGGAGCACACCTTCTCCATCATTAAATAATATGGCAGAGGCAGCTGTGTGGTGTTAATAATAAAAATAATAATAATATTGATAATACATTGTATTTAAAGCGCTTTTCATGACACCCAAGGTCGTTCCACAAGATAAAAACACAATAAAATCCAGAAGAATAAATAAGATAAATAAAAACATGGAAATAGTAAATTGTGAAGAGAAATCATAAGTTATAGGCAGTTTTAAACAGATGAGTCTTGAGTCTGGATTTGATAAGGGTGAAGCTGTCAATGTTTCTGATGTCCGGGGGGAGTGATTTCCAGAGACGAGGTGCAGAGCGACTGAAAGCTCTACTCCCCATAGTGCTGAGGCGGGCAGAAGGAACAGTAAGGTGGAGGGAAGAGGAGGACCTGAGAGAGCCAGAGGGGGCAATATTAATGAGATCTAATAAATATGGGGGAGAGAGGTTGTGGATGGTTTTGAAAGTGTGAAGGAGGATCTTGAGGATCTAAATTTAGCCAGTGGAGCTGCCGGAAGACAGGGGTGATGTGGCAGCCATTTCATTGTCATCCCTAAAGTCAGGACACACTCATGGTGAGGCGTCTTTCCAGTTTTATGGCCCTCTCCTCTGGAACAGGCTGCCGGAGGACGTTCATGTTTTTAAGAGCAGGCTCAAGACTCACCTTTTTAGCCTAGCTTTTAATTGATTAATTATTTATTAATATCTGCTTTATTGCTCTGCATGTTTTACTTGATTAAATTTTATCAGTAATTTACACTAAATAATTCTACATTTTATCAGTGTTAACATTTTATCTGTGTTTTACTATTTACTCTCATATTTATCTACTCTTTATTTTAATCTCTTATTTTAATCTTCCTTCCAGTGTTTCCTCTGTGGGACCCCTCTGCCTCGGGAGCGGTGGTTCGGCTGTGGCTACCTGGGTGCTCTCCAGGTAGCGGTTGGTGGAGGTGGGGGTCTCAGCCTTTCCTCCACTGGGCGCCCTCGGCCGGTGCCTTGGCTGTTGTTGTCGATCTGCTGCTGCTGATGCAGATGGCTCCCCTGGTGGCGTTTCCTTACCTGGCTCATCTGTTCTCGGCCCAATGTCCTTGTTTACTGTTGCTTTTAAGTGTGTGAGTGCATGGGAGATGGGTTGGGAGGAGGGGGTTATAACTGTCATCATGTTTTTGTTCTGGGGGGGGGGGGGGGGGGGGGAGTTTATGTGGGGTCATTTTAATGTGTAAAGCACTTTGAGATGCTGTTTTGTATGAAAAGCACTTTATAAATAAAGTTTGATTTGATGTGGCGAAAGGAGGGGGTTCCAGTGATGATGCAGGCTGCTGAGTTCTGGACCAGTATAACTTTATGGAGGAGTTTGTGGGGGACACCTAAAAGAAGTGAGCTGCAGTAGTCAACATGGGAAGTGACGAGACTGTGAACAAGAATGGCGGCAGCGTGAGGGGTTAGAGAGGGGCGGAGGGGATTAATGGATCGAAGATGGAAGTAGGCAGACTGAGTTGTGTTATTGAGATGCGCATGAAAAGAAAGTGAGTGTTAGGGATGATTGCAACGAAATTTGGTTATGCAAATTAGTAACTGGGAGAGGTGAATAAAGATGTGCATCACAATTATTAGCTTCTATTGGAAAAAAACTAAAGTTATTTTTTTCCTTCTACTCGACAACTGTGCAGTGCTTTGTGTTAGTTGATGACATAAATAAATACAAATCTTCTACAAGTCTGTTGTGGAGAGTGTAATCTCTTCAGCCCTCATCTGTTGGGGTAGCAGCATCAGAGCCAGGGATTTAAAAAGGCTCAACAACCTAATAAAGAAGGCTGGTTCTGTTCTTGGGATGACTGTGGAACATCTGGAGATGATGATGAAAAGAAGGATTCTTTATAAAATCAAAAAAATGATGCACAACCCTGAGCATCCTCTTCATGAGACTGTCATACAACAGAGTGTCTTCAGTCGGAGGCTTCTTCAGTTTCGCTGCAATACAGACCGCTACAGGAAATCCTTCCTGCCCACAGCCATCATCATCTACAACAACTCCTTAAAGAATTAATTATATGAGCTACAACAACACTTTATTTTCCTCTGGGATCAATAAAATATTTTTGAATTGAAAATCCCATTAAAGTACTCTGCAGTTTGTAGCTGTAAAGTAACAAAAGGTAAAAATGCTAAAGGTGTATAAATACTTTTGTATGGTACTTTATAGTCCTAATTGTGGCATTGTGGATCTAAATCTAAAATTTCTTCATGCTATCCCCCTTAAGGTCATCTTGTGTTTGTTCACCTGTTGGTCAGCGGTTTCGGCCCACCGACCTTCTGACCTCCTGCAGCCTCCACACGCCTACTCTCTGGACCAGCAAATATTGAACCAGTCAGTCAAGTCTTCGCCGCTGCCCATTGAGTATTTAACTGTTGCTGGAGAGCAGCTTTATCGCTACTGTGCATCAGCAGGCTGGAGCAGGTCCCTGATGATGTCTTTGCCAGGGAGTTAAAGGATGTACTGCATCAATTTGAATTTTAATGAATTTTAAAACTTGCAATGTTTTGTGTTGTGGCTATCTCAAGTATCCATTTAGTTATTGTGTCTTACCCTCTGTAAATCATAAAACCTGTAAAAAGAAAATGAACCTTTAGTTTAGAGCAAACCTTAGCAGTTCATATTAATGTGTTATTGACCTATTGTCCATCCATTGCCTATACCCGCTTATTCTTGCATGGTCGCGGGGTAACCTAAAATGTGTGTCTATGAAGAACATTCAGGTTTAACCCAAAAATTAGGGGGAAGAAACTACAGGTGTTCTGACTATCTGTGCTACCCTACAATCCCTCCTATCTTGTGACACTGCGCAAGCAGAGTAGAATATTAAGTCACAAATTCCTTAACTGATAAACCTCTTAGCAATATGTCCTACCTGTGGAAGTTTCATGTCTTCTTTCTCATTTCGTTGAAGGAATCACCGACAGATAGACATATGTATTTAGATGGGCTGCGGCAGGAAAATCTGACGAGGCAGCACAGATCGTCAGAACATCGGCTCCCTGGTGACTGACTGCAGTACGCCACAAGGCTGTGAGCAAATGGGACACTAAAAAAGGTCTAATACTACAAGAACACCTCACATATTATTCCCACCAAGAACAGCCTCTAACTTTTCAGAAAGCTCTCAGAGTTGTGTTGCGTGTTTGAATGTTTTTAGATTTGATTATCAGCTGTCTTGTACTAAAATAGCTTCTTAGTTTGGGCTAGGTCCTCTACAGTTAAGAAAATCAGTGGAAAGTGGATCATGAAGTCAAAATATCTATCTCTGTGAAAAATAATGGAAAATCTGATGCTCTATAGTACAGCATATTAACAAAAGAGATCAGATTGGGTTCTGCTGTGAGGTAAATTGATATTTTCTAACTTGAATTGTTAACCATTGCTATTACATAGCAAACCAAGGCAAGCAGGAGAGCCATCATTTTGTAAGCTGCTGATTATTTGTTCCGTAAAGTTCATGTTAAATGTGTGAACTATTCTTACTATTTGAGGAAATTATTTTTAGGATACGCATTAACTTTATAGTCTGAAGCTATCTTTTTGACAATGCTTTTAGAAAATCTAATCTCTTTGTCCTGCAAGATTAGTAAAGATGGTGTTACTGTGATGGACCAAACTTGACCAGCAGGGGAAGTCTTTTGCTAGTGAGCCATAGTAAAGAGCACAGCACTTCTCCCTCATTCAATACAGGCCAAACTGGAGAACAACTAACACTGCACATCCCTGTGAACACAGCATCCCTATTGTAAAAATATGGTGGTGGCAGCACCATGGTGTGGGGGTTGCCGGGAAATATAAACATAAAAATAAAAACTGAGCACACTGTGATAGAATATGACATTGCAATTTCTATATATCTGTGTTTTTTGACTAATCCTAGATCATTCTTCTTCACTCTCAGTCTAAGCAGAGGAAATAAAGTGGCAGTGGCAATTCTAGGACCAGAAGTTTAGGGGTGCTGAGCACCCAGAGAGCTACCTGGCCAGGCAACATAAATTTCACTGTTTTGTACATGTTAACACAACTTCTCACTCCCTCGTGGCGCTGTTTGGTACATTCCGGCAGTGCACAAATGCCAGTGCCAGTGCCAGTGCCAGTCAGACAGTCAACCAGACGGTCCAAACATTGGTTCTACACCGAGTCATGTTAGTGGCTGAGGTTTTTAGAGAATTGTGGCTGAACCACATAATTATATTATTATAATTTTTAATCTCCCCAAAATATTGATACTGATGTAATCTTAGAATGTTGTTACCAGGCATGAAAAAGAAATGCTTGAAGCCAGCCTCTTTGGCGATTTGGTAAAGCAGCTTTAATATGGGGAGAACACAAAACTTTCAATGAATGGGATGTTTCTCTTTGTCAGCTCAACAGTTGCTGTTTTGCATGCCAGTGTTCTCTGTTTTCTTACCTTGTTGTTCCTGACCTTGCACTTTTTGCTCTCCTTTCCCTTTTTCATCTCTCCCTCTTTGGACTGAGAATCACACACAAATAGATTGTATTCAACTAGATGAAAAAATTACATGAATATGAAAAAATACTATTGAGAATACTAATAAATGATGTCATCTCACTGCTGCTCTCTCTCTCTCTCTCTTTGTACTGTCAACCAAAAGGCAAATAACCACACCATGTGCTTAATATATAAGAGATACTAACATTGATACATTGATCCAACTTACAACATTTTTCTTAGATAGACCATTTGATCTTACACATTTATCTGTACCTGGTTCTTTTTTCTTATTTTGTAAAAACAATCTAATGTCCATGATGAGGCTGTCTGTTTGTCTGTCTGTACACACACGCACACACAACAGGAGTACTAAAGTTAATGCGCATCAGTCAGCTAGCTAGTCGATAGCACCCTAGCTTTAAACATGACACAACAGCATTTGGCAGCCACCAATTGTGCAAGTTGTCCCACTTAAAAAGATGAGAGAGGTCATTTTCATCATAGGTACACTTCAACTGTGAGAGATAGAATGCAAAAGAAATATCCAGGAGGTCACATTGTATGATTTTTTTTTTAAAGTTTATTAGTATAATGGTCCAGAAAATAAGTATTTAGCACCAACAAACAAGCAAGAATTCTCACACTCACAGACCTGTTACTTCTTTAAGAAGTTCTTTGATCCTCCACTCATTACATGTATTAATAGCACCTGTCAGAACTCGTTATCTGTATAAAAGACACCTGTCCACACCTTCAAGCAGTCAGACTCCCACCTTCACCATGGCCAAGACCAAAGAGCTGTCTAAGGACACCAGGGACAAGATTGTACACCTGCACAAGAATTGAATTGAACAGTTATTCTGAACAACAGAGGGATTATTTGCTCATCAACATGAGCGAAAACTCACCAACACCATCTCGGTTAGCCGATGTTCCAGTAATCTTATTGTTTGGTTGAAATAAATCCTTAATCACAGGGCAAGATGTACGCTAATTATTCCTGTATGCTAATGATATTTTCCTGTTGCCACTATCTGCCGATTGCCTCTCTTACCGGTTAACAACGGTGTTCCTCGGATGCAGACGTTCGGTTAATGTTTCAAAATGAAACAAAAAATAATATAGTTTTGGCTATTCAAACCCGACCATAACTGATAAATTACATGTTAAAATCCCTAGCAAGAAAAGCTCCTGAGCATCAGTTTGATATCAAACATTCTTGGCAATATATAAGATTTTAATTACGGTTTAATTTATAGATTGCAAGACCCCATGGATTTTGATGAAGAACACTCGATGATGTGTAGCATGCAAGTCATCTAAATTGTGCGTCCTCTTCTGGAAAATCTCCTTTCCAAATGATGGTTCCTGAAGTTCCTTCAGGAGTTGATGGCAAATTATTTCTGTATTTTACTAATTTACTAAAACAAAAGCAGTATAGCCTCAATTTAAAAGACTAACGTATCAACTTCTGACCGTGCTCCAAATTCCCAGTCAACACTCAGTTTCTAAAAAATACTGTAGTTTCCTGTCATTTAAAACATCAGCATACTGTTAAGGGCCTCTGTCCTTTTGCTTCAAGTTAAGCAGCCCAGAATGCATTGCTAACTACAGTACAAAACTGTTTAACATCAAAACAGTATTTTAGTGTTAGAAATTGGCTGTAAATTTACAGCAATTGCTTACAGTGTAGCATTTATAAAGCTGCTCGTTTCCTTACATAGAAAATGAGCTCAACCTTTAAACTGATTGGAATGTTTGTATTGAAGTGACTTTCTTGCAAAGTGCCTTGAGATGACATCTGTTGTGAATCTGCACTATATAAATAAACTGAATTGAAAAATTGAATTGAATAGCAACATACAAAGTTAAAATATATATCATTTAATTTAAATGGTAATACAAGTAAACGGATGTGAATATGTTGTCAGGATTTGCGATGTGATGCATGGACCCAAGGAGAGTGCTGCTGGTGGAGGAGGAGGTGATGATGATGATGATGTTGTTGATGACGACGATGACAGCAGGAGCGGAGAGACAGGACATCAGACGAGCAGGACAGGATAACAGCAGGACAACACACCATGGAGACATCGACAATGATCCATCACTGAGTGAGGGGAAGTGACAGGTTATAAAGGCATGAGGTAAGGAGGATCAGGTGTGGATGATTGGAGACACAGGTGAGGATGATAATTAGGAGAGGGAGTGGCCAGGGCAGCATGACATATGTATATATGATAGGATTGATTTGAATTAATTTGTACCAAATTAGATTGAAATTACATTTGTCTGTTATTGGGTTCTTTAAAAAGTGGACTAAATTGCGAGACAAAATGCATATGCTTTACTCCATTGAATCACTCAAATCAAAATCTTTAAGACTCCTGTCAGATTTAAGATAAACTGGGACAACTTCACTGTAGAATTAACAGTCAAATATTGGCAGCAGGGTTTCCAGCAAGTTACTGTAATTTTTTGTACAATAATTTAATCACCGTTTTACTATACTTTTATTACAATTTCATTGTTGCCTTAACTGTAATTTTACAAAAGAAGTACTCTAGCTAAAATCTTACAGTAAAATGGGACATTAATTTTGTTACAATTTTCCTGTTAATAGGTTTACTTTAATTCTATAAACATTTTACAATGCATTTACAGTAAGTCTATTGTTGTATACTGCAGCCTTTTTTAAATTCCAGAAACATTTTCACAATTTTACAGTTATTTACCTCCCACATTAACAGCCACAGACTTGATAAAAATGCTATATCGGTCTGATTTACAAAATTATTGTAGTCTCTCTATCCACTGGTTGTTAGATAATACTTGAATGAGGACTTAATAAATCCACTATCGATGGCAGTTTTTGTTTTTCATTTAAAAAAAGCATTTTCATTTCAAATCAGACTTAATTTTTGTTGTAAAGTTAAACTTGCACAGTTTTTGTGAGTAGAACTGAATATTTCTACTACAATAGACATTCTACTAGTTTCTCCAAATGTGAATAGATTAAATGGTAAATGGCCAGTACTTGTATAGCGCTTTAATTAGTCCTGAGGACTCCAAAGCGCTTTGCACTACATTCAGTCATTCACACATTCACACACTGGTGGTGGCAAGCTGCCCTGGGGCACACTGACAGAACCGAGGCTGCCGAACACTGGCGCCACCGGGTTCTTCTGACCACCACTAGTAGGAAAAGCAGGTGAAGTTTTTTGCCCAAGGACAAAACGACCATGACAGACAGAGCCGGGGCTCGAACCGGCAACCCTCCTGTTACAGGACAAGCTCCTGTTTTATTTAAGGACAGTTTTACTTTATGTTTCCTAAGTTTTCATAATGTGTGTCTAAGTTCTTGAGCCCTGTGTACTTATTTTCCCTCCCCTGCCATGTGTGTTTGCGCGTGAGGAAGTGTGTGATCCTGGGTAATCAGGAATGTTTACTCTGCCAACATTCACTGACTGTAGTCGTCTCTCCAGCCTTGAGAGGAGCAGAAGCTCGACTGCCTTTCATCAGCTAGACGCAGCCTGTCCCTTCAAGAGGAGGAGGGTAAATAAAGGACTTTAATAGGTGGATAATGTGGTTGCAAGGCACAAGACCGACTGTCCCTGTTCAAACACAGAGAGATGGCAGCTCAAGCACATGCACAGATTAAAGGGCCAATTGCTCTTTGAGGGGAGAAGCTGTAGAGAGAGTGAAGAAGAATGATCTAGGATTAGTCAAAAAACACAGATATATAGAAATTGCAATGTCATATTCTATCACAGTGTGCTCAGTTTTGATTTTTACGTTTATATTTCCCGGCAACCCCCACACCATGATGCTGCCACCACCATACTTTTACAATAGGGATGGTGTGTTCACAGGGATGTGCAGTGTTAGTTGTTCTCCAGTTTAGCCTAACCTTGATTTAAACTTTCTCACTGCTTTTTCACTGACCTGTTTGCTGTGTTCCTTGGTTTTCATAATGCCGTTTGTTCACTAATCTTCTCTAGCAGACCTCTAAGTCCTTAACAGTACAGCTGGATTTATACACAGGAAACAAGTTGCTCATTGGTGGGCTCTGTTTAAGAAATAGGTGACTTTTGAAGACCATTTATTGTGCTGGGATTTTCTTCATGGGTATTGAATTAAAGGGAACCAAAAACATGTGCCAGCCATACTTTTTGATTTAAACAAAATTAAATCAGAAGTATTTTTTAATCACATATTATAATACATTATCTGGTGGTGGGTTAAACATTCCAAAACAATATATGAAACAACATATGTTTACATTTTCCTAGAGAAAACATTTTTATTACATACGTTTGCATTTAAGAAACCATTTCATTGGTATAGTGCCTCAAGTTGACATCTGTTGTACTTTGGCACTGATTCTCCCAAGCACTAATCATCATCATCCTCTTTTCTAATCTGACATCCACAGAGATGAAGCAGCTTTATCTGCATCCACACTTCCACACACTCTCTGAAGTCTCCAAAGGCCAACTAAGATAGTCTATCTACCTTAAGGCATGTAGACCACACCTCTGCCCCTTTCACAGCCTCAAGTCACCACTGACCACCATCTCTCCCTCCCCCACAGACCCTTTGACCCCTGACACACGACCCCTGCACTGAATGAGTACACACAGGGGCGTCAGAGCGAGACCCTCGCCGATTATTGCTCTGCAGCAACACACATACACACGAAAAAACATACACACAATACCCTCTGGTTGTGTGAAGTGAATTGAACAGTAAAAAATGCACCACTGGTCACAGACAAGGCATTTCCGTACACACACGCGTCCTCATGCTGCAGCTGGAAGGTGAGGGGTTAGTGGTGGGTCGCAGGTTATAACAGTTCAAATGGACAGAACAGCTGCAAAGATTCCGAGGGCTGCTTCGTTTGGACCTTTGGGTGAAACATGTCCCATTGAGTAATACAATAAAAAAAAAACCCTCTTTTGGCTTATGTTTAAAATACGCTGACTTGCCAAGTGTAAAATATAAAAAAATAATGTAAGGTCAGATCAAAGTTTTTCTTTTACTTATTTAAAACCAACCTCAGTTGACCATGTTCTGTAAATTAACCAACAAAGGCTATGTTCAATATTGTAATACTGCAAATCAAAATAATTATTATTTATGTGTGATATATATGTAGTATTTATTTATGTATTTATTTTCCTTAAACACATGCAATACAATATCTCTTAACCTGGTATGACCCTATGTTGGCTGAATCTTCACATTCTTCTCAAATTGAGGGTTGAAGATTTCATAATTTACTTTACAGTGTTCAAATACCCTTTTGTGCATATATTATGAGCAGCAGTATCACAAAAGGTCACATCAATGGGAAATATTTCTCTCCATGGATCACGCTGCTCCTGCCCTAAGAGCTGCTGTACACCAAACTGATGTCAAGTGTCAGCGGCAGCTCTTCATGTTCTTTCTTCCTACAGGTTAAAGAAAAAAATGCAACAGAATGTTGCACCCTGGAAATAATTTTGTTAGATAATATATGTTTTCCATCCAGCAGCTCAAGGTTTTCTTTCTTGGTTTTTTTCTTTACACAAATACGACCGCTATGTTTAATAAAAGGCTCCATGCGGAACAGAGGACTGGTGTGTAAAGTTGTCACAGGGGTGACGTTTAAACTTAGTGCAGTGTTTATGAGTTCACCCAATCAAAGGACTGTGTTATGTGACGCCAGTAGCTATGCCCTAACTGTATCGGACCATTGTCCTGAGAATCTACACCTGAAGGGGGACCATTAATGGACCTGTACGGGCCTACTGCATGGGCCGCTTTTACAATGGAAACAGACAAAAAGGCGGACCAGACCGGACCGCTCAGTAGAAACAAGGCAGAAGTACTTCAGTTTTTATTAACTTTTCCCAAACAATGTTTTTATTTTATTTTTCGATCTATGGAAAACTACTAGTCACATTATCTTCACATCTGTTTCATTGTGTTTGACCTTTAGACCCATTCTTAAACTTTCCCACTGATTTAAAAAAAACAGTCTAAAAATGTGAAATGTTGCAATCTGGTGCTAAGCATATGAGGACATCAAAGGAACTGGTTCAGTGGCGGCAACACTGGGAGGAGGATAAGAACAGGCCAAGCCAACAAAACTAAACTGAACCTGAAAGGCAGGCGGGCACGGTAATACGGGATCATCCCTGGTGTAATTCCTCCCTCCTGGCCTCCAACAAAAAGACCGGAGCTGCACATCTGGGGGAGGAGATGGAAGTGAGGATCCAGGGAAGGTCCGGTGGTCCGCCAGTCACTGAACAGGTCGCCATGCCAACCATGCACATACACACTAACTAACAACTGCTTGCAACAGTCCGCAGCCCTCTTGCCCTCTTTCATCCCCACATATTCTAATGAGCCTCTCCGGGCCGCGCCTTTGTGCATGGATGTGTCCAAACATGGCGGGAGATCAGAGGTCACTCCAGCCGTTGACCTTGGCTCCGAGCACCCCCTCTCTTTGCTGGATGTGGGTGGTGTCAAACCACTGCTCTGGCCCGCTGCGGCAGGTCCGGTTCCTAATCGGCTCAGAGGCCAGTCGGAGGCCGGACACCGGTCGGTATTGTCCTGCTGCTTCTGAAAGGGCTGTTGGTGAAAGGCCAGGGCAGCACAGGGTCAGACTGGCTGCAGCGCTTCGTCGCCTTTCAAACACCATCAATACCGTTCGTCGCTGTAGTCATCTCTGCATGGGGAACAACTAGTTATGGACAACTGCACACGAGTCCAGTTTAAAGCATAAATTATTGCTAAAACTATTAAACTTATAAATACCAGATGTGGTATTAAGTCCTCAAGATGTCGTTCTTGTTCTTCATCCTGCTTTTCTTTTGAATTATTCTAAAATCAAGAATCATGAGACTTGCAAATTCATCTAACCTGAATTTGAAACAAGTTTCTTTTATTTTCAATTTCAATATTTAATTCACCCTGTGGTGGATTGGCAACTTGTCCAGAGCGAACATCGCCTCTTAGACAACGACTGCTGGAGAGGCAATAGGTCCCCTGCAAGGACAAACAGTGATGGATGGATGGATGGATGGATGGATGGATGGATGGATGGATGGATGGATGGATGGATGGATGGATGGATGGATGGATGGATGGATGGATGGATGGATGGATGGATGGATGGATGGATGGACGGATAGATGGATGGATGGATGGATGGATGGACGGATAGATGGATATTTTATAAGGTACTGTGCAAAACAGAGGAGTCAATCTTTTCTTTAAAATTACTTTTATTATTATCCAATTATCTAATAGTTCATCTTTGTATTAGAAAAATGTATATTTGTGGTGACAAAATGCTGTCCAGGTTAGACATGTCTCTTCCTATCACCACTCCACTCCGTGTTGACTCTCCTTGTTGCCTCTGGACTAAATTATTTAAAACACATTACCAGACTCCTACATCACTTTGGCTAATGTTTACAGGCAATCTTAGGAGACTGCCTCACATGTGTTGCTTCTGTCAGACTAATTTCATCAAGCGCCTGTTTGACACCTTCACCATTCAGCAAGACAAGTACCCATCAGTAAGGTTAGCAGGGGGACAAAGGCACTGATGGGTCTCTTAGAGCTGCAGATCAGCAGTATAGCCCAAAACAGATTAACACATTGTTTTAAATCAGATAAGTGTGACATGCATTAGTATGCATTGCGGAAAAACCTTTCGCTGCAATTACAGCTAACAATGTGTTAAGGTATGTCTCTACCACTTCTGCACATCCACAGACAGATGTTTTTGCTCCTTCTTTTTTTCGAAATTATTCAAACTTAGTCAATAGATGGAGGCAAACTGTGAACATCAATGTGAGTGTTGCAACAGATTTTCAATTGGGTTTAGGGCTGGATTTTAGCTGGATCATTCTAATGCATGCATATACTTCAATATAAACTATTTCATAGCAGCTTTGGCTTTATGTTTACGGTCGTCATCATGTTAGAAGGTGACACTCAAGTCTCCACCCTAATGCTGCCACCATGATTTTCAAGATGCTGTGTGATGTGCAGTTTTGCATGTAGGCCAGAAAATCCATTTTTGGTCTGTAGACCAGATTATTTTCTACCACGTTTGCTGTTTCCAAGCAAAGTGCAAACAATAATTCTTGTTTCACCATTTCTTGCCATTCTTTCGCTAAGCCCAGATTTGTGGCAAACACAACTGTTTGTGCTATGAGATTCTCCCACCTGAGCAGCACCTCTGCTTCTTTGATCAATGCGCTCCTTGCCAGGCATATCAATTTAGGTGAACGGTCACGTTTTAGTAACTCTGCAGTTGTGCTTAAGCTCTTTGTATTTCCAGATGATTCATTGAATAGTGCTGCTTAAGATGATCAAAACTTTGAATGCTGTTTTTTGTGTAAATTGCACTAAGGTTGACTCTATTTAAATGGCTCCCAACATTAGGTAAACTGCTGTTTATCTGAGGGTATCAGATTAAAAGGGGCTGATGAAAAATTACCAGCAAACCTTTTTAGATGTTTATTTCTAACAATTTTGCAAATCCATGTTATCTTTTCCATTCTGATCACAATCATGTGCTAACTTGTTTTAGTCTAACACATAAAATCCCAACAAAGTACAGTGAAGTTTGTGGATGTAATGAAACAACATGTGGCAAAAAGTTCATATGTATGAATACTCTTGCAAAGCACTGTTGTTGCATACACAGATACATTTGAGTTAAACCTGAAGAGTTGCTGAGAAACGTTTCAGCCCAAATAAAATTTTGCAGAAGACATTTACCAATCAGGCTGATACATCTTTTTAAAACTTGGTGGCAGTGTTGCTATCTTATCAGTGCTACACTTAGCCTGTTGGATTACACTTTAGCTGATAGCCTAATATAAATTCACTTCAGTTTATTTATATAGCGACGATTCACAACAGATGTCATCTCAAGGCACTTTATAAGAAAAGTCATTTCAGTACAATCATTCAAACATCCCAATCGGTTTGAAGTTTTAGTTTGTTTTCGATTTAAGGAATCCCAACAGATTGCTGCAGACTCCAACCACAGCAATCCCTCAGCAATCCCTCATATCAGTAGCTGACTTTATCTTTTGCATTTTACATATGGTGGCCAACTAACTGCAAAAGTGAGACTGCTTTTAATAAAGTCTGAAAAGCAGCCTTCTCATCAGCGAGCCTCTTTCTACAGCACCAACTCTAGGTAGGAGGTCAACTCTTGAGCTGAGATGGGGACATGAAAAGAGTCCAGTTACCCTAAATGAGCGCATTTTAATGAAGTACTCCAGGACTGATAAGCTCTCTTCAAGCAAACCGTCTCAGAAAATGCGACATCTCACACTCCTCCGTTCTGGTCCCCTGAAAAGCTAATGGGACCTGCCAATGAAAATTGTCTCTTTTCCCTACACAAGGAGGAAAAGAGAGCAATTAAATCCAGTCAAAGCTTGTGGTAATGCTGGCACCTTGGCCCCAGGGGGCTCTGGCAGTCCGGATGTTTAATTATCGGCCGACCTGGTTGCTGGTTCTGATAAATGGAGCTGGAAAGGGAAAGTGTTGGCTGGTCATTAATCTACAGTCAGATGGGGACAAGTGTGCACCGTCGCCACCAAGTTAATTGGCCACTTATTTTAGCACGAGCTGGGGACTAAGGCACGATAAAGATTAATGTTCCCTTCATTGATCCATAATTCGGTCCTAGAGGGTGCTTATAGAGCAACAACAAACAGAAGAGGAGGAGGTGAAGAGCATGAAAGGGACATGGGTATCTGCAAGGAGATTTCAATGGGTCAAGAAAATACTGATCAGGGCGGCCTAAAGCAGACTAAAAAAATTTAAGCTGCCTGAATTTGACATTTTTTATATCCCACGGTTTCTTTTAAACTGTCATTTATCATAAAATTTGAACACATCCTTTCCAAAACAGGAAAAAAAGTGTGACTTTTCAACTTTTACTCTAAAATTAAGAAAGTAAGTAAGGCAAAAAGAATGCACTCTGGCTTATTATCTACCTTATCTCTTTTCCTTTGACTGGCTGTCCAATCACCTCGGGATGAGGGTCAGCAGTCGTCCAGGTGGCCGGCTGCCTGATGGATGAAGGGGAACAGAGGGGAGGAGGGGGTGGTGTTCTGCCCTGGTCGTGATAAAAACTCTATCTTGACAGGGGCTTCCTCTCCCAGCCTGAGCCCAGTCGCGAAGTGTCGGCGGAGAGAGATGGATGTGTAGGTGGGTGGATGGATGGATGGATGAGGGTTAGACAGACGTGAAGGTTTCTTCAGGAACAAGACACAGCCTGTCTTTGAGTGTTATCAGTTGACCTTATGACCCCTGCACTTTTCATCCCTTTAGAGATGCAGAGCTTGATTTGGTGGATCCATTTATTGCGTCTGGGTATTTTTAGTCTTACTGACAACACAACTCAAATGAAGGTCAATCTTCAGACCACAATCCAGACTGAAACATTTCTACACTTATTGATAATGAAACAATGAAGATAACAATTCCAAGGTTTGAAAGTATTCATGCCGAAATAACTTTTTCAGATTTTATCACATTACAACAACAAACTTCATTCTACTTTAATGTGGATTTTATGTGACCAACCCAAAGTACTGCATTATTGTAAACTAAAAAGAAAAAGGATCGTTTTTTTGTTTTTTTTGCAAACACAAATACCCAAACTCTGAAACCCAAGTGCTTTCAGCTGTTGGCTTAAATACAATCTAATGCACATTAGAAAACTTTATCCCAAGCTTTAAATAGCTAACAGAGCACTGTTCTATATAATCTGAAATGGAAGAGCATGGCATACCTGCAAACCTACCAAGAAACGGCCTTCCACTTAATCTGACTGTTCAGGAAGCACATCATTAATCAGCATTAAATTAGGCCAAGAACTCTTTGGTATCTCTGGAGGAGCTGCAGCGATCAGCAGGCCTCAGGAATGTGGATCTGTACACTGGGCAAATAGTGATAATTCCCACCACCAGCATGCCCTTTATGGTAATGTCATAGCCATTGTTGAGCCTTTAAGAGTCCTGTCTGCTGTTTGCGACGAGTCATGCTGAGGAAACTGTAAACATGTGGAAGGAGATGCTCTTGTCAGACGAGGCCAAAACTGAATTTATTTGGCTTCCATGGAAAACTGCCACAGTTCATTCTTTTGGACACACCATCCCCATGGTGATACATGGTGGTGGCAGCACCATGCTGAGGGTATGTTGTTACTTGGGGCAGGGACAAAGAAATTGGACAGAGCTAATGAGAAGATCGAAATAAACTAAAGGACAATTCTTGAGATCATCTGTCAATGACTACAAAGCACGTGAGAATGGGATGTACAAATACCTAAATCCAATTTAGAACCGGTGGTAGAAATTTCATATGAATTTTTGCGGCTGGTCTTTGTCCAATTGGCTAGAGCTTGAGCTATTTTGTGTTGGTCTATCAAATCAAATAAAATCTCAATGAAATGCATTTAAGTTCAGTATTGTGATGTCAAAAATGTAAAAAACATTTAAGATAGGAATACTGTGTGTTGCGCAGAATTTGTCTTTTTCAAGTTACAAGAATTTCCATGTTTAATAGCTTTTATATACATTGTAATTGGCATAACACTTTGCTGACCAGCCAAAGATGTGTCATAGAGTAGTAAAAATGTTTTCTGCTTCCCTGGCATACAGTTGTGGATCTTTGGAATTGGACCATGCACTGTGTAAGTGTCTGATCAACATTTCAGTTGGGGCGGCATTGCCCCATGAAAACCTAATTCTAGCTAATTGGGACTTTTCACACATATCTCTGGTGCAGAATACCTTCCCTAATGAGCATGGCTCCATTCATTCTATGTTCTGTGGCAAACAGCAGGAGTCTGTTTGGTTTGACCTACTCAGTCCCAGGTGATCAGCACTGAACCGGACATCTAGATCAGCTGCACTGAATGGCTGCTCATCCCCTGTTCTCTGTAGGCGATCTCGCCTCTCGGAGCTCCAGGCCTGACCTGCAAAGGATGCAGTGAGCTAGGTTCAGGTGCCAGAGTCAACAACCCTGGGATGACCTCCACACTAGTGCTGTGCCCTCTAGCACCCACCCTTTGCTGGTCTGACCCTGCTCAGGCCTGGCTGGACTCCCTGTGGTGAGCCAGGGGTTCAGTCTCCTGGCGACTCATTGTAGCAGCCAGTGACCAATGACAAAGGGTTTGTGGTCAAGCCACAGGGGCCGAAGGAGAGTTAAAGCTATGACATAGCCGCACCCCTGCCGATTCGGCCTAATTTGCTGGATGGTGGTATGTAAGCCACAGATGCCACATTAACAATGGCTCTGCCCTGGTCAACAATAATGTTTTTCCAAGGTCTCTTTCTAGTTTTTACTCTTTCATTTCAGTTTGTATAAGAATATTAAGTGTTTTCTGTCTGGTACCGGTACCAACATCTCTGTACTCCTTCCCCGGAAGTAATTGTGCACTAAAGTATTTGCTAAGTTAATGTAAGTTATTAAACACATGTCCACAATAAGGAAAAACAAAACACCAACAAAAAACAGGGAAGTGAGTAGCATAAACTTGAAATGAATGTATCTATTCCTCAATAAAACCCAACTACAAACCTCTATGTATTTTATTGGGATTTTATGCAAAATATAAAATAATATAATTGTAAAACCTCTTTTTGCTACAATACCAGCTGTGAATCTTGACATTTCTATCTGTGAACAATTAATTGGCATCTTGTAACGTCATATTTGTTGGTATTCAAGTCTGGACTTAATTTAACTTTGTAGCTCTGATTTTTTGTTTAGGTTCTTTGGACTGCTTTCTTTCTGTATTGCCCTCTATTTAACTCCATCCATCTTCCAATCGACTTTATCCAGTTTCGTTTACCCCGCTGAAAAGCTTCCTCACAACATGATGCTGCCACCTCCATGTTTCAGCTTGGGAATAATGTCTTCAGGATGCATGTTTGCATTGAAGTGAAGCTTTGATTTCATCTCCCACATGTTTGCTGTGTCTCTTACATGACCTGTGGCAATCTACAAACAGCGTTTCATAATCTAACTCTGCTTTCTCTGCAGGTTTATCTCTCACCTGTCTGCTGTGTTTCTTGGTCTTCCTGTTTCTGTTTACTCAGTAATGTTCTCTGATGCCTTTACAGAACAGCTGAATATATACTAAGGTTGAATAACATATATGTGCACTCATATGTATTTTTTATGTTTAAAACATTGAGTGGGCATGAATGCTCGCTAATTCTTTTTATGGTGAGCAGAGACTGACACAAAGTCAGGTAGTATCATTGAGAAACTTGAGGTTTTGGTTTTCCCTTTGAGTTGCTGGTAGTTGGAGAGTTGATGTTAGGGTGTACTTTCTCTATCTGAATTTGGCTCTTAATTTTAAGTAACTTTGTTTTTAGTGTGTTCTACCCTTTGTCATGGTTTCCTCTGAAAAACAGAAGTATTCTAACCATACAGACTTATTCAACATCAAACCTCAAACTCAGCTTTGGCTTGTAACGAGTGATCCCTCGCCAGGCTGCGTCCTGCTCCAGTGCTAACAACAAACGATGCCAACTAAAACAGTTCACAAATTTTCTTCAGTAGGTTGAGAACGTCCGCAATGAACAAATCTCCCCTTTCATGCATGATCCAGGCCGATGTGACTCATGCTTTTAAACAGAGGAGTGTGGGAGGAAGTTTGGAACAAGATGGGGAGTAAGTATTTTGTTCCCAGTACCGGGGCTGGGCTGAGTTGGGCCGGGGTGAATAGTCAGATGGCTAATGAAAGAGAGCGAGATGCTGAGAGAGCGTGAGAGTGGAGGAAGTGAAAGCAGCAAGTGGTTGAAAGAAGCCAGGACTCGCTCCCGCTCTGTTTGTCTCTGCGCCTCTCTGCTGATCCGGTGCAGGAAGTAGGATTGTTTGTGATCAGCACGTGTGATCCACAGCCCAGCATGCTCTGCTGTCCTTAGGGAGGTCAGGCAGGAAGTGGTCAGGCATGGGCTGTGACCCCTGGGTAATGAGCGAGGAGCCTCAGGGGGAGAACTGCTGCCACGTTCTTCTCCGCTTACAGATACAGACACAGTAAAACATGCAGACAGCAAAGCAAATGTGAGCAGGTAGTCAGAGCGGTCTAAGATGAACAGCTGCTGTGTGTTACAGGCCTATATAACTGTATTAATATAGAGTAATACAATCATCCATTACTAATTGTGTCTCGAATGGTTGGAATTAAAAGCATGTATGAGATGCCTTTTTTTAAACTGGTAAACTGAGACTTTATTAGAGACACCTGTTAAATTTCATGTTAACACATGCAGCAAATCAGCCAATCACATGGCAGCAACTCAGAGCATTTAGGCATCTTTAAGTGGTGAAGACGAGATGCTGAAGATTAAATCAAGCATCAGAATGAGAAGGAAAGGGGATTTATTTCACTTTGAACATGGCATGGTTGTTTGAGTCATGTGGGCTGGTATGAGGATGGTGAATCTGCCAACCTACAAAGATTTTCACAAACAACCATCATCGCTTGGGTTCATAGGGAATGAGCCGAAGATTGAATTATAATAGCGACAGCTTGTGGAACAAAAAATGCCTTTTTGATGTTGGAGATCAGAAGAGAATTGGCAGACTGATTTGAGATAACAGAAAGGGAACAGTCGCTCCACCGCTGAACAGAATCCCACCTCTGAACCCACAACACGTCGAACCTTGAGACAGATAAAGCAGCAGAATCAATCAATCAATCAATCAATCAATCAATCAATCAATCAATCAATCAATCAATCAATCAATCAATCAATCAATCAATCAATCAATCAATCAATCAATCAATCAATCAATCAATCAAACTTTATATATTAAGCGCTTTTCATACAAAGATTGCAACTCAAAGTGCATTACAGATTAAAAATTTGCCCATCATAAACCAAATTCCCATTCCTCCTCCACAGATTTAAAAGCAGGATCACAATTATACCCCCCTTCCCCCAACCCCCATGCGCACACACACTCAAGAGCAACATTAAAAAGGACATTGGGCTGAGTGCAGATGAGCCAGGTAAGAAAGGGAACCCCATCAAAGGAGCCATTTGCACCAGCAGCAACACATCAACAGCAGCAGCAGAGGCACTGAACCAGGGCACCCAAGGCTGGGACCCCCACCTCCACCCAAGTGCTACCTGGAGAGCACCCAGGCAGCTACAGCCAACCACCACTCCCGAGGCAGAGGGGTCCCACAGAGGAAACACTGTGAGCACGATTAAAATAACAAGTTAAAATATCAAAATAAACAGTGGATAAATGTGATAAGACTAAGTAGTAAAGCACGGATCAAATATAAGCAAGTAAAACATGCAGAGCAATTAATCAGATTATAATAACTCCATGTGTCACTCCTGAAAACTAAGATCAGGAAACTGTGGCTGCAGTTCACACAGCTGTTCCAAACATTTCGACCTAGTGCAAGAGACACAGTGCAGTCACTGGCCAATTTAGTCAGATTTAATTCAATTCAATTCAATTTATTTATATAGCCCCAATTCACAGCACATGTCATCCCATCTCATTCAATTCAATCATACATACATTCCATTTAGTTTAAAAGGTTTCAATCTAAGGAAACCAGCTAATTGGATTGAGTCATTGACTTGCAGCATTCACTCTGCCTTGACGAATGTGTGGCAACAGTAGACAGCTGCCAACGTTGTGATGTTGACTTCACAGCAAAATATGTACTTTTCCTTACCCAGAAACAGTAAATAAGAAGCTGAGCGTCATATTAATAAGTAATCTGATGGACAAGCATTAAAAATCTGAATCCAAAATTTCAAAAGGAGATTTTCTTATATATGAAATTTTTTTTTTTTGCGTGAATAGCCTACAACTACAATCTTCCACAAGACGTTTTGCATCATCTTGTGCAGAACTCCATATGTGAAATTACGAAAACCATTAAGGTATGGGATGGAAATGACCAGCATCCAAATTGAAAATAATTTTTGAATGAAGCTGAATGCAAAAGAGAAGCTTATGGGTCTAAATATCATGAATCCTTCTTAAAAAAGGTTAAAGGTGACGCAGAATTGTTTAGTATTTTCCATTATCCGGAACAGATAAACAACAAAACAGGTGCTTTTGAAGTCATCCCTCAGTTCTAGAGAAAATAACAAAGACAACAAGTTATGTTTGTGTCTGACTTTGTATGTGACACTTGAAAAATCATTCTCTTCCCATCCCTATTGGGCTTAATCTGGAAAAATGCTTATTAAAACTCTGCTATTGTCATTGTTGTGAGTTTGTCAGTTTGCTTTTCAGCATGCATGTTAATGGGCCTGCTTTATATGTGTTGTTGTGTATATGTAACGCATGTAGCTGGCTGTGTCAGGAAATGATCTGACTGAGGCTAATTCAGCCATCTATCCTTGAGCGAAGGGTGGGTGGGTTTGTTGGGGTGTCAGCAGGGCATCCAGCCAGGTTCCCAGGACACCCCTCTGCAGACCACTTGAGATGAAGAGAAAAACAAGGGAGGAAAAAAGAAGACCAATGAGGAAAGAAGGGTGAGATGTTCCCAAAGCAAAATACAAAAGCCTGAGGTTGGAAGTCAGCTGGAGAGCCTCTCGGATCCCATGCAGGTAGCTGCAACAGGGAGAAGCCAAATTGTCCTTTGTGACACAAGAGCCATTCAGTGGGAACAGGATGCTGTCTGCAGGATGTCCCAGACCCCTCGGCGCTGCATTGTAGGGTGTGCTTTCAGTGCATGTATGTGCACGTCTGACCTAGTGTTGACTTTATGGGAAAGATTGACGAGGGGGAGACTTGGCTCTCCTCTCTGACAGTGAATGAATACTTCATAGACTCACTCAATTAGCCAGCACAGAGGTTTGAAGGAGGTGTCTCATGCATCTATAGAGCCTCTATTTGACACACAGCGACAGTGGATTTATGGTAAACATATCTTTTTTGGTTCTGAGACAGTGGCAGATAGACTGCAGACATTTTGAGTCGGTGAGAGGGAGAGATAGAAAAGGGACAGAGAGCAAAGGGAAGTGACAGGAACAACAGAGACAAAGTCATTATTTTAGTCACAAGTTCATTAAAAATCAGTCCAGTCCAGTGAAAATGAAATGCATCTCTCAGTAAAGCAACTTTTAACTGACATCATACAATTTGCCTGTAGGCCCAAATAATCAACTCAGAATAATTAGGAATTTATCATTTATTTATTAAATTACATGACAGTCAAATATAAGACAGAGTTTAGTTTTTTAGAAAGGTAACTTTCTAATTAATGAAACCTGTGTTCACAAAACACGCTTGTCACAG
The DNA here is from genome assembly GCA_963556495.2 of Valencia hispanica. Lineage (NCBI taxonomy): Eukaryota > Metazoa > Chordata > Actinopteri > Cyprinodontiformes > Valenciidae > Valencia > Valencia hispanica. The sequence continues at coordinate 32,525,434 of OY747705.1, forward strand.
TTACATGTTACCTTTAAATGGATTTAATCTAATGTGCTTCTCACCAGATTTTATATCTGTGACTTAGATATTATTGTTGGAAAACATAATCTCTAATAAGGTTATTAAAGGAGTGTTAGAACGTAACAAAAAGACATTTTCTTTACTGTACCACAATGGGGAAATTCAGACGTGACAGATTCACATAAAGATAAGACTATAAGATGCAAAAACACAGAATTGAGAATACTATACTGTACAGTAAAGGCAGAATAACAACCCAAAAATACTATTAAAAATATTATACTCTGATTCAAGAAATGTCCAACTGAGCGAGATCATTTAAAAATATTGACAAATGTGCATTAGTATTTGCATTAGAAAACAGACTTACAAGAATTAACCAAGTGAAAAAAAATTGTGCAAACAACAGAGATGTGTAATAACAGCAGAAATTTTATTTGAAATGAGAAGACAAATAACAACAGGCAAATAACAGCAGGTATGTAGCAACTTATTGAGTTTGTTGGGAGCAGTGATGGCCATAGGGTGTTACAGTTGCTGGAAGTAAGGATCTGCGTTAACACTCCTTCCAGTTTATTTAACTACTAAATTTCTTTTTCGAAAAAAGTTTTTTTTTTCACTGGTCAACAAGCTCTTTGAAATACAGTCTTGGTCAGTAATAATATACTTTTTATGTTTTGTTAAAAAAATTTTTTTACCAGGTTAACTAATAGATAATACAACTTATATTCATAAGGTTTTAAGTGGACATATGCCTCTTTTTAAACAAGTTATAATAGGTCTATAGTCTGTAGAAAGCATGTTAATGATGTTCTTTGCACAACTCTCACAAAAAATAATTTCATTGGCTCAATTCTTGACAATTTCAATCCTTTTCAGGATGACCTGGTTGGCGGACTCCACCACACCACTTTTATGAAAATTAGCGTTTGCAGACCTGCAGCATCTTGTTGGCGTCAGGTTTGCCACACATGAGAATGGCATGGTATTGGTAGGCGGGGCTTGACATGTGATGGGCGGAGTTTCACAGATGAAGGGCGGTATATGGAAATCCCGCTTATTGTGACATCACAATAAGGCAAGGCAAGACAATTTTATTTGTATAGCACACTTTCAACAACAAGGCAATTCAAGGTGCTTTACATGATTAGGGGAGAACAACAGTAAAAGCATAAAATACAACATTAGAGACACAAAACATATGGTACATTGACATTGAAACATATGACATTCCAGCTATTATTAATCATTTACTCAAAGGCAGCTCTAAAAAGTTGGGTTATTAGCTTTGATTTCAAGGAACTCAGTGTTTCAGCAGTCTTGCAGATGTCTGGAAGTTTGTTCCAGATAAGGGGAGCATAGAAACTGAAAGCTGCTTCTCCATGTTTGGTTCTAATTCTAGGGATGATTAGTAGACTGGAAATGGAAGACCTGAGCGGTCTCGGGGGTTGGTATGGTGACAACAGATCTTTAACATGCTTTGATACTAATCCATGTAATGATTTATAAACGAGTAAAAGTATTTTGGAATCTATTCTCTGAGCTGCATGGAGCCAGTGTAAGGACTTTAGAACTGGGGTGATGTGCTCTACTTTCCTGGTTCTAGTGAGGACATGAGCAGCAGTGTTCTAGATTAGCTGCAGCTGTCTGATTGACTTTTGACGAGCTGTGAGGACACTATTGCAGTAATCAATCCGACTAAAGATAACCCCATGGATGAGTTTTTCAATGTCCTGTTGCGACATTAATCCTTTAATCCGAGATATATTATTCAGGTGATAAAAGGTTGATCTTGTTATTGCTTTAATGTGACCCTTGAGTTTCTGGTCTGAGTCCATTACTACACCTTGATTTTGGACTTGATCAGTAGTTTCTAGCTGTATTATCTGAAGCTGTGTGCTGACACTTGATCGTTCTTCTATAGGACTAAAGATAATTACTTCAGTTTAGTTTTTATTCAGCTGGAGAATATTATGGCACATATATCCATTGATTTGCAATTCAATCACTTAGGGTTTAGATGGGTTCGAAGTCACCTGGTGACATTGTAATGTAAAGCTGAGTGTCATCTGCATAGTTATAGTAGTTAATCTTATTGGTTGTTATAATCTGGGTTACCAGGAGCCTGTCGATATTAAAAAGGAGGGGCTATTTAACTGCTGAAACACAGCTTTTGAATAATCTTGCTGATGGATGGAAGATTAGACATTGGCCTGTAGTTCTGCATTAACATGTTGTCCAGGTTGTTCTTCTTTAGTAGTAATTTGATAAATCCTGTTTTTAGAGCCTGTGTGGAGACACCTGACAGGAGGGATGAGTTATCTATTTTAGTCTGATCAGACCCAATGATTGGGAAAACTTTCTTGAAGGAGTCATAACCTAGTATTACCTTGGATACCTACGCTCTATTATAGTCTTTCAGACCCTTCTAAAAAAGAAAAGTGGAAAAAAAGTGGAAAAAAATAACACAGAGCTCTTCTGACCCTTATTTCTGAAGGCATTATTGTCTTGCGAGATCTGATGCGATATTTTGGCTGTCGTGGACAGTCATTGTAATAATGCAATGAGGGGTGTGTTGATTGGTGGCATTCTAGGTCATTTGTTGTTTGCAAAGTAGCAGCCATTACCCGAGTTGTCCTCGAAGCTACTACTTCCGCTAGCATACAATAGCCGCATTAGCAGTTAGCTGCTGTTCGTTAAACACAGTAGAGCATTAAAAACACAGCCTTACCGTTTCAATTGCAGGCAAGTCTCTAATTGTTGGAATGGCCCCTTTTTCCAAACAGAGCTCAACTTCGTACTTTGAAACGGAATTCATTAATGGCGGCGCTCGACTGAATATGAGGGGGAGAGGAGCAGGGAGGGCTTCCTGCAGCATAGGTCTGCGATGTCCATATATGGTAGATCCTGCGCCGACTTGACGTCAAGTCGGCCAGAAATCTGACATCGCGTATTTGAGTGCGTGTGCACGTGGGCTGGTTGACGAACCCAAGGGTAAACAAACACTTCAAACAAACGCTATTGGCTCGGCCAGTGTAAGTTTTGTTTTTTTGTACATTGGTTCCTCTTTTTTTTCTTAAAGAAGATTGCATTTTTTTGACCTGTACACTTTCTAGTTTTTGGTGCTGTGAAGCTGGAAGGATTTTTGCTGTAAATTTTTCCCTTTTTGACAATTTGTTATGATGCGTAACCATGGCAACAATGTGGTTTAGAGCCGGGAGCAGCTGATTAACATCGCAAAAGCTGAAATAATACCTCAACTGAAACCACAAATCCCCGATGAGTTGATAAGGAGGAGACGTGGATGCAGAGCAGGAGCGAAAAGGAGACAGAGAAAGAGGAAGTTCAAGCCATCTCTTCCATCGATCATAATGGGTAACGTAAGATCACTGGCTAACAAGATGGATGAACTCCAAGCCCTTACAAGGACTCAGCCAGAGTACCGTGAATGCAGTGTTATGTGTTTTACGGAGACGTGGCTGCTGGATCATATCCCCGACTCCAACGTCTGTCTGCCAGGCTTCCTGACTGTACGAGCAGACAGAGATCTGAAGACGAGCAGAAAAAGGAAAGGTGGGGGAGTAGCAGTGCTTGTAAATAACAGATGGTGTCATCCAGGACATGTTACTGTGAAGTGTCGTCTCTGCAGCCCAGATCTCGAACTCTTGGCAGTGAGTTTTCGTCCATATTATTTGCCAAGAGAGTTCACCAGTGTAATTTTGGCAGTTGTTTACATTCCACCTTCAGCCGTTGCTGACAATGCATGTGATGTCATCAGTTCCATTGTTGCTAAGCTACAGACACAGCACCCCAATGCATTTGTGGCAATATCTGGTGATTTTAATCATGCCTCGCTCTCTACTACACTTCCAACATTTCAACAATTTGTCAGCTGCTCTACAAGAGAAAATAGGACGTTGGATTTGTTTTATGCAAATGTAAAGGATTCATACACGTCCAAACCAAGACCTCCTCTGGGACAATCAGATCACAATCTTGTTTTTCTCTGTTCAGAATATAAACCACTTGTTCAGAGGCAACCTGTGACAAAACGAACTGTGAGAAAATGGTCACAGGAAGCTGAAGAAGCCCTGCAGGATTGTTTTGCAACCACAGACTGGATGACTCTTTGCCAAGCACATGGAGAGGACATCAATGACATGACTGAGTGTGTGACTGACTATATAAACTTCTGTGTGGACAACATCATCCCCACCAGAACAGTGAGATGCTTCCCTAATAACAAACCCTGGATCACCAGTGACCTGAAGGAGCTGCTAAACAAGAAAAAAAGAGCCTTCAGGGAGGGAGACAGGGAATTACTGAGGAGTATACAGAAGCAACTTAAGGTCAAGATCAGAGACAGCAAGGAGGCATACAGGAAGAAGCTGGAGAACAAACTACAGAGGAACAATATCAGAGATGTCTGGTCAGGAATGAGAAAGATCACAGGTTTTAAGGACAGGAAAGATTGGATAGATGGAAGTCTGGACAGAGCCAATGAACTGAACATATTCTTCAACAGGTTCAGTTCTGGAACTACCTCAGCATCCCCCTCTCCTGTTCCCAGCCAAACAGACATCCCACTATCCTCTGATCAACAGCTTTCCTGTTACACCTCGGATGTTTTATCCTTCACCTCAGCCATGGACTCTTCTAATTCCACAAGTTTGACTTCAACCAGGTCAGGAAATGCTGCTACCCCCTTTGCCTCCCCCTCCCACTTGTCTGTCTCCAAAAGTCAGGTGAAGAGGCAGCTGGAGAAACTGAACCGGAACAAGGCTGCAGGTCCAGATGGTGTCAGCCCCAGAGTCCTGAAGGCCTGTGCAGAGCAGCTCTGTGGGATTCTGCAGCACCTCTTCAACCTTAGCTTAACTCAGGAGAAGGTTCCAGTGTTGTGGAAGACATCCTGCCTTGTTCCAGTACCCAAAAGAACTCACCCATCAGTCATCAATGACTATAGACCCGTTGCCCTGACATCCCACATCATGAAGGTCCTGGAGAGACTCCTGTTGGCACCCCTGAGTAAGCAAACAAGAACGTATCAGGACCCACTGCAGTTTGCTTATCGCTGTGGAGTTGGAGTTGAAGATGCCATCATCCACCTACTTCAACCAACCCACTGTCATCTGGACAAAGCAGGCAGCACTGTGAGGATCATGTTCTTTGATTTCTCCAGTGCATTTAACACAATTCAGCCTGATTTGCTTTGTCAGAAACTCCTGAAGACACAGGTGGAGCCCTCAACAATCGCCTGGATCAATGACTACCTGACCAACAGACCACAATTTGTGAGACTGAAGAATTGTGTGTCAAACCAGGTGGTCAGCAGCACAGGAGCACCACAGGGGACCGTACTCTCACCATTCCTTTTTACTCTGTACACCTCAGACTTCCAGTACAAATCAGAGACCTGTCATCTGCAGAAATACTCAGATGACTCTGCAATTGTCGGGTGTATCAGAGATGGACAAGAAGCTGAATACAGAGAGTTGGTGGACCGCTTTGTGACATGGTGTGGAAACAATCGTCTCACCTTGAATGTGAACAAAACAAAGGAGATGATTGTAGATTTCAGTAGAAACAGGGACAAGTCAAACACTGTTTCCATCATGGGAGAAGAAGGGGAGGTGGTTGAGGAGTATAAATACCTCGGAGTTCACCTTGACAACAGACTGGACTGGAGGCGCAACAGTGAAGCCGTCTACAAGAAGGGACAGAGCAGACTGTACTTCTTGAGGAAGCTTAGGTCCTTCAAGGTTTGCAGCAAGATGCTGGAGATCTTCTACAAGTCTGTTGTGGAGAGTGTAATCTCTTCAGCCGTCCTCTGTTGGGGTAGCAGCATCAGAGCCAGGGATTTAAAAAGGCTCAACAACCTGATAAAGAAGGCTGGTTCTGTTCTTGGGACAACTGTGGAAAATCTGGAGATGATAATGCAAAGAAGGATTCTTCATAAAATCAAAAAAATTATGGACAACCCTGAGCATCCTCTTCATGAGACAGTCACACAACAACAGAGCATCTTCAGTCGGAGGCTTCTTCAGTTTCGCTGCAATACAGACCGCTACAGGAAATCCTTCCTGCCCACAGCCATCATTATCTACAACAACTCCTTAAAGAATTGATTATATGAGCTATACCAACACTTAATTTCCCTCTGGGATCAATAAAGTATTTTTTAATTTTGAATTTGAATTGAATTGTATAATCGTTAGGCAATCATAACATAATTTTTTTCTTGTGGAAAAGTGAAAATTACAGGTCATGACTCCTTTAAGAAAAACTGTGGGTAAGATATTGAGGGAGCAAGAGAATGAGTTTAATTGGTTAATGATTTCTTCAAGGTTTGTTTGGTTTAGTTTTTGGAATTCAGACATTTTACCTACAATGGTGTTGAGTGCGGATGACACTGGTAATGTTTTTGGTACTGATGTACAGACTGACCCTCTAATTATATATATTATATAATATTTTCAGTTAAAAAGCTGGCAAATTCATTGCAATCCCTGGTGGAATTTAGTTCAGGGGCTATTGTCACAGGAAGATAGTCTTAGTCTAGAGTTGATCTTTCAACTGTGGCAAATAAAGTCTGCACATTATTAATGTGTCTGTTAATGATTTTAGAAAAGAAGATTCCCCTGCGTATTTCAAAGTTAAGTGATCTGTGTTAAGTCTGTCTTAGTAGATCTTATAGTGGACCTGGAGTCGAGTTTTCTGCTATTTTCTTTAGGCTTGTCAAAACTCTTTTTTCACTATGTACCAGTGGATCGCTAGTCCAAGGAGACTTCTTTCTACCTGAGACTACTTTAACTTTAGTTGGAGCATTGGTATCAATGATGAAATTTTTGGGAGAAATGTATTTACTGAGTTTGTTTTGGAGGATGCAGGGGATGGGGGTGAGGTGGGAGAGTACATTTGTTTAAAGATTTTAACTGAACTGTCCCTGAGGAAACACTTTTTACAGTGGTCTCTGTGGCAAAATAGTTTAGCAGAGATGGTATGCAATATCAATTACCGCGATGTTGGATATTTAAACCTTTGCTAATAATTAATTAAGTCTAATTTAAGAGGTTTGGTGGTCAATAGCAGATTCTTTTGACAAGTGATCAGTTTGTGATTAGGTTGAATATGGCAGTGTTTGGTTTTAGTTTTATGGGTTCACCCACTTGTAAGCACCGGAATACTATTTTCAGGGTGGCCAGACACATCTTGGTGGACGATGGGTCTAGAGTTAATATCTGGTTCCCTTCTATATCAGATGTCTGTTATTACCATTGATGGTAGAGGAGAACTACATGTAGTATCAGTCCTAGAGCCCTGGTGTAGTCCAAGTCTTTGTGTTAGCTGGGTTCTAAATCTAATTTGAGCATTCAGCCTGTTAGAGAAAGCCTTAAAGGGAGATTCATTTGGGGATGACGACTAGTAGGGTAACGTTGGAGAATGCTGTAAGGAAAACTGTACATCTCTGTTTGCAGTTGTTTGTGCCGGTGTAGTCATTATTGTATTGTATTCATGTAGTCTATCTTTGCTTGGTGTGCTTGTAGGGAAGCAGGGAGTACTTGATCTCTTCTCTCTGTGGGCTATGTGTCAGCCTTTGGGTGCACATGTTTTTGGAACATCCAGAGTTTTTGGATTGAGATAGCAGAACATGTTCAAGGTCAGGAGTCTTAGTCCGGCTTTGTTCAGATAATGTTCGTTGTTTGTGAAATCACAAAATATTTTTACATTTTTGATAAATCTAACTGAAAGGTCAGCACAGGTGTTTTAAGGCACTTTTTCAAACGGCTTGTAGAAACAATATTTCTGACAGCAAAATTTGCAAAAAAGATGGATTTGCTGGATGGTTTGGAATGTTTATAGAGGCAGCAAAGACCCAAATGGTAACACGAAATGATAAGTGGAATTTGCATAATATATCCCCTTTAAATCCAAACATTGGATGCACAAGTTAGGTTGTATTGTAGGTTTTCTCTAATCATCAGAGTCAAAGGTATTTAGGCAGGCTCATATACAGACCCTTTCCAAAAAATTTGAATATCATGGAAAAGTTTATTTCCATAATTCCATTCAAAAAGTTAAACTTCCATTGATTATAGATTAATTGCCCACAATTAAAACGATTTCAAGTATTTAGTATTTTGGATTTAAGAAAGCAGAGTTGACCAACACCTGGACAAAACATTGCACCCAAAATCCTGACTGACAGTGGATATTTCACACTGGACCTCAAGCAGCTTGGGTTCTGTTCCTCACCCGTCTTCCGCCAAACCCTTGGACCTTGATTCTCGAATAAAAAGCACACTTTACTTTCATCGGAAAAGAGGACATTGGACCACTGGCCAACAGTCCAGTCCTTCTTCTCCTTGTCCCAGTTGAGATGCGTCTGAATGTGGTGGTTTTTGAAGCTGTGACTCCCGCCTCATTCCCCTATTTCGGCCTGTTGGACGGGGGGCATCGACTGGGATGGTGCTCCCAGTGGCTGAACACCCACTGTGTCCTGATATCAACTTTTTACTTTCTGTAACATAGAGAGTACTTTTGTATCGGATCTTCTGTTCCTTCTGTGTCTCTGCTCTGTCTTCTCAAACCCCCAGACGGTGGTGGCAGATGGCCGCTCCTTCTGAGCCTGGTTCTGTTGGAGGTTTCTTCCTGTTAAAGGGGAGTTTTTCCTCTCCACCGTCGCAACATGCTTGCTCAGTATGAGGGATTGCTGAAGGATTGCTGTGGTTGGAAAGTCTGCCCAACCTCACGCCAATGACTGACGCAATCTGCTGGGATTCCTTAAATAGGAAACTTTTTAACTGATTGGAATGTTTGTATAAATGTATTGAAATAACTTCTTGTTAAGTGCCTTGAGATCTGTTGTGAATTGGCGCTATATAAATAAACTGAATTGAAACTGAATCGAATTGAATTAAATGTAGCATATTTTTGGTCATTGTGTCTAAATAACTTGAATATGTTGATTTTGGAGGAGTAGGTTTTTCGTGCTTGCTACCGTGTCAGTCCATTGTTAATGTAAAACTCTCTTCACTATGTTTATGGTAGGTTTGAGGGTTGATGGTTCATGAATTGTACAGGAAGTTCCTAGACAACTCTGGAAAAAGAAAAATTCACAAACCATCTACAGAAGCTCAAAATCTATATAACATTGATGCTCATGGGTGTATGTAAACATTTGATCAGCCCTGCAAACAAACTCCATAGATTAGGATTTAAAAATGATATTGATGAATAAATTAATAAATACACCATTGATCCTGAACCAAACACACTGAACTGGATGGATGGATGGATGGCTGGATGGATGCTACATGTGTTCAACACAAATGAGCTACGTTGGTGATATAGTATGGCAATAGTTTGTATGGAACATTACCTTTATCATGTATTATTCACATTGAAACGAGCAAGTTGAGGATGCCTCCTGGATGCCTCCCTAATGAGGTGTTCCAAGCACGTCCCACCGAGAAGAGAAACAGAGGAAGACCCATACGCGCGGAGGGTCTATGTCTCTCGGCTGGCCTGGGAACGCCTTGGGATTCCCCCAGAGGAGCTGGCCTAGTGGAAGCGGAGAAGGAAGTGAGGGCCTCATTTTTTTGTTGAAATTTCTCTTCTTAGAAACCAAAACTAGTAGAAACTGCACATGTTGTTGACAGGTATCGTTTCAAATTTAACAGTGGTGATGTAGAACAGAAATCCATGCTTTAACTAGTGTACCTTATTATTTTTTCTACTTTATGCATATTTTAGCTGATAAAACTAAATTATTTAACTCAGAATGTTTATGTTTTGATATTAGCATAATTCTTCAAATGCAGTCATGTGAATGTATATCTTATGAAAACAACGTTACTATTTCCCCACATTCACACTTGGTGAGTGATGTTGGGTGAATGTTGCTGCACACGTTCATGTGCACAATTCACAGATAATTCACACTCTGACTGCATGTGTGCTCACATACGGCGCTTTCAGGAGGTCAAGTTTAACCGTGTAATGCATTCAGCTCTGTTTCTCATCTGTTCTCCGTGACTCCTTTGAAAGCCCTGATAAATAGTATGGAGTTGGATCCGGTGGCATCGGGTGAGTTATACCGAAGCCTTTCTTCTCATCCTCAGGCCCCCGTAGCATCACAAAGCATATTTCAGGGCTCCCATCATCCTTGTATGACAGAAAGTTTCCTGGTTCATATTTTAAAGTTCAGGTGCTGAGAGCAGCTACACAGTGGGAGCTGAGAAGGGATGCTTCATGCAAAGGAATGAATTTATGTCCTTTAACATCAGTACAGGGAGGAGCTGGTTATATGCTGTCAGTGTGTGTGTCCATTCCCATGACAACAGGGATGAAAACACACGTTTCCTTGCACAGCGAGCCCATATAAGGGGTCTACTGGGCCGAGCCCTGCTCAACAATACCTTTAATGTCATAGCTCAGTGACTGCTCTTTGTGAACAGGGCCGCGCACTGCGACCCACACAAAAACTCAAAGGCAAAATGGATTAGAATATGAGAGAAAAGATGACTGAATCAAACCCAGTGGATTGGAGGAGATTAGCTGAAGAGATTATAGGAGAAATGACACACTAATTACTTTCTTTTGGGGTGTGGGTTGAATTTGAGTGAAAAGGGTTTTCCTTAAGGGAGGTGGGAACATTTTGGGAAATGCCTTTGATACAATTTTTCTTACAACAATTTTATTCAATACACTTGTAGCACACTCAGAGCAAAGCAAATTATGATGTGATGTTATGGCGGAAAAAGTTTTAAAGCTGATTCTAAACATTTTTCTTTTAAAAAGAGTCATTCATAAACAGCGATTATGAGGGTTAAACAATTTTTTTACAGTAAATCATTCACAAGCCAGGAAATTATCTAATTTGGAAAAAAATTAAGATTATCTTTAAAATAGTTTCATTCTTGATGTACATTCAATTTGTCTTTATTAATCATCGCCTTGTATTCAGAACCCTAAATGTTTCAGAACCCTGAACCTTTCCACATTTTCTCATTTTAAACTTCATTGTGTTTTTGTTGGTATTTCATGTAAAAAAATCAACAATTTTGAAGTGTGAGTACAATGATATATGATTTTCAACATATTGTACATATACAAACATAAAAGTAATGCACTTTACAAATGACAAAAGTCAACCAAAGCGAGAAGACCAACTAAAAACATAAATAAGAATGTAAAACAGAGTATAATACAGTAAAAACAAATAGATACAGCAGAATATGACAGACAAAAATCTGGAACAAATGTTCAAGAACACATATGACAGAACTACCCTTTGAGCTAAACTGACAATATGGCTAATTAAAAGCTAAACTAAAATAATACATTTTCAGTCGAGATTTAAAAATATGAAGCAAAGTGGACTGTCGTATCTCGAGAAGGAGCTTATTCCACAGTTTGGGAGCACAGACAGAGAAAGCTCTTTCCCCATGACATTTTAAGCGCAATTTAAACAGTATTCTAAAATACAAAGGCAACCAGTACAAGGACCTCAGAATGGGAGTGAAATGCTGTCTCCTATCAGCCCTAGACAAAAATCTAGCCTCCGCATTCTGAACGAGTTGCAGACAAGATAGAGAAGCTTTATTTATACCAGCCAGGCAGGAGTTGGAATAGTCAAGACGTGAAGTAACAAAAGCAAGCACTACAGTTTCCAAAATTTCAAGTCGTTAGTATGGACTTCAATTTTGCAATCTGCCTAAGTTGAAAGAAAAATGTTCTAACTAAGGAATTGACTTGTGTGTCCACCGTCAGTTTGGAATCTATTTTCAGTCCTAAAGAAGTGACAGCCTTACTTAGTGACACAGGAGTAGGCACCATTGCAGTATCAGCGGGCACACTGATACCATTTCGCTTCAATAGGATTGCTTCAATTTTGGAATCGTTAAGATACAAAAGATTTGCAGCCAACCAGCTATTAAACTCATCCAAACATTCTAATAATGGCTGGAGGGAAGATTCCAAGTTAAAAGGAACATACATTTGGGAGTTGTTGGCATAAAGGTGGAATTGAACCCTATGTATCCTGAAAATATTGCCATGGGGAAGAATATATAATGAAATAGAAGAGGGCCTAGGATGGATCCCTGAGGAACACCCCAAGGAAGAGGGGACGATTGTGTGTCTGCTCGTTCGATCACCTGTTCTGTACTTTTCGTGCGTGGTCAGTTCATTGGTGGGTTTGATTGGCCTTGGTTGGACGCCTGGTCTCGGCGATCGGCGTTGCGCGGGATCAGGATTTAGGAGCTAGTACAACTGGGTGTTCAGGTAGTGGCTGGGCTTGGCTGGGGATGCGTCCGTCTGCTACGGCTATCGGTGGGGCGTCCCGATGTGGGGCGCTGGGATGTCGGCGGTGGAAATTGGCCTGGGGTGGCGGCAGGGCGTGTCAGCCGTTGGCCGGCTGCGGCTGGTGGTGTCCCCCGCTGCGGCGGTGTCCCCTCATCGGCCGATCCCTGGTCGGGTCCCTGCTGGGGGGTGGGGCGCTCCTGGGCCCCGTGTCTCCGGGTCCATGGCCAGGCCCGTCCTGGCATAGCCGGTAACCGGCGGAGCACGTGGGCTCGTCACTGCGCCCCCCCCGGGCTCCTGCATTGTAGCTGTTGGATGTTCTCCTGGGGTTCTCCTCTGCTCCTCTCTTGGGGGAAGCAGTCAGCCCTGTGCTGGTCCGCCTGGGGCTCCTGGGCTCTGGGGGTCCTTTGGACATCTGTGGCTCCAATCTCCTTCATGTCTGCATCGATTCCTGGGAGACAGCTCGATGGGTCCTCACACCAGCTATCGAACACTCGTATGGAGAAATCTTATATACACCAGCATGCTCACACACACACACACATAGGAGTGGGGACTCCGGTGTTTACAGATACAGTCTTGAGCTGAGGTTATCATTACTAGATCTTGATTAATTGGTACAATGAGTTTTTAGTGACATTGTTGTTGTATATTTATATCCATTTTTGTGTGATGTGGTTTTGTAGTTCTTAATTCACATTGTTTGTATTGTTTTGTTGCTGTTCCTTTTTTCCCCCCTCTCTCTGCCGTCCAGTGGGTATGGAGGCAGACTTCAATGTTTTCATGTGCTTTCTTTGTTCCCCTTCCTCTCTTGTATTTTCAACTCACCCTCTCTCTTGACTTTTTTTTCCTTCCCTTTCTTCTTCATCTTCTTTCTTTCTTCCCTTTTATTTTCCGTCTCCGTGTCCATAACATCAGAAAATAAAACCCACAGCAATTCACAATAAAGATTTTTTTTAAAAGCAGCTGAGAGGTCAATAAGGATCATTAAAACAAGATAACCCGAGTCAATTGCTAGAAAAATATCATTAAGCACCTTTAAGTAAACAGTCTCAGTGCTATGCAAAGCCCTAAAACCTGACTGAAAGACATCAAGAATGTTATTAACTTCAAGATATCCTAAAAGTTGTTGATACACTATTTTTTCAAGGACTTTGGATAAAAATGGCAATTTAGAGATTCGGAGAGAATTAGAAAAGAGATATGTGTTGATACCACTCTTCCATAAAGACCAGATTTCTAGAGGGTACAACCAATAGTTGATTTGTAACCAGATTCTCCCTACCGAGCTGTGGATCTCTGCAGCTCCTCCACATTTACCAGTTTTCAGTGCTTCTCTGATTAATGCTTGTTTATCTAACCTTGCTTTAAGCTTCTCCACAACCATCTCCCCTCCTTGTCTGCTGTGTTCCTTGGTCTTCATGATGCTGTTCTTTAACTAATGTTCTCCAATAAACCTCAAAGACTGTATTCAACTAAAAATAAATCACACACAGGTGAACTAAATTTGTTAAATCGGTAACTTGTGATGGCCATTGGTCATGCTGGACTTCCTCATCAAAGTAAAAAGGGGGTTGAATCCGGATGGGCAGCACACTTCTCAGATTGTGATTTATTATAAAAAACATTCATCTTTTACCTTTCACTTATGCACATAGTTACTCAATTTCAATAAAACACAAAATTGTTTTAACAAGAGAAAGAAAAAGTTATACTCACAGCTTGGTTTAAAATAAAAGTTTTAGCATCTAATTGATACAAAATGTATTATTTCAAATAGTATTTACCTCCTTTTTGCTCTTGCAAAGTAACAAACTTTGTATGTCCTTTACTGTATTTAGGAAATAAATGCTGTTTTAAAGAAGGCTCTTTATTTTAAAGCTCCTTTCTGGAATCTGCTCGAGTGCTTGAGTTCATCCTGTTCTGTTTGTGAGGAATCCAAACTCAAGTAAAACACTTTCAGAGAAACAACAGCAAGCCACTCAGACCTCCAATCTGACTTTCTGACTTCCACCTCTTTCCACAGAATGCCAGTCTCTGACTGTTAATTATTTGGCCAAACTGCCGTCAAGGAGCTTGGAGGACGTCTCGTCTGGAGTTTGCTCTCCTCTCCAGGTCTCCAATTAGCCTAAAGAGAAGCTGGTAAGGTAGGAAGAGACAAAAGGAGAGAAAAAGGAGGCCAAAAGCAAAACAGAACCCAACAATCAACTAGACCTCCTGGCATCCTTGTTGGGGAAGGACGCACACACACACACGTACGCGCACGCGCACGCACACGCACACACACACACACACACACACACACACACACACACACACCTCCTCCAATCCCCCACAAAACTCTGGTGTTTTCAGAGCTCGAGCCATCACTGTGGAAACCTGGAGCTTCTTTCGTTTATTTCATGCCTTCCCCCTCCAACTCTCCTCGCATGCACACAGACAAATACTGACATCCCCCGAGCTCCCTCCTCTTCCTCCTCCTCCCGCCCCCTCCATTTACGCCCACCCTTCTTTCTGGGCTAAAACAAAGCACGAGGCTGAAAGAGCTCTGAGGTAGGTAAATGTATTCAGTGACACCGGCCGGATGATTCCATTCTGTGCCAGACCTGTAACATTTGTTTCAGGCCTTGTCTGAGGGCAGGGACGGCGTGTTGGGCCTTTTGTCCCACATGCCCTCAGTACAGCCTTGCAGTTAATGGTGGCCTTGTCCCAGTCTGCTGGACCAGAAACCAGCGGCCCCCACGAGATGGGCAGGCATGGGGGTGCAGTAAGAAACAGGGGAAAGTTGTGAGGATGAGCGGGTTTATGGGGAAGAGGAGCTGCTTAACTGGTTTGCCTATTTAGCTCCTCTCCTTTCCTTTCCTTTCCTTTCCTTTCCTTTCCTTTCCTTTCCTTTCCTTTCCTTTCCTTTCCTTTCCTTTCCTTTCCTTTCCTTTCCTTTCCTTTCCTTTCCTTTCCTTTGCAATGTGAGTGGCAGGTTGTCCAGGTGTTTTTGAAGAGAGTGAATTTGATCGCTGCAGGTGGGGGTTAGGAAGCAGACACTCTGCCGCTGTCTGTCTAAAGAGGCCCCCCAGCATTTAGCAGTGAGGGTCCCCTCTCTTTCTCTGTCAGGTCCTTAAGAGAGCATCTTCACTGGAAGAGGAGTGGAGCTCAGGGCTGAAAACTAGGCAACACTTGACTGATAATCGGCTAAATGCTGAAGGACCCGAGTACATAAGATGATATTGCAACCGTTTTTATCAATAATAATAGTCTGCAAACTATAGTTTTACACATTTTGGCACATTACAACAAACCTCAATCAGTTTTATTTATGGTTATTTTTTGTTTGTAATAGACCAACACAACAGTATAATTGTGAAGAGGAGAGAAAAAGAGTCATGGTTTGCAATATTTTTTGTTGTTTTTTTACCCTTGAATATGTTCAAAATTTGGAATAAATGTGTGTACAGTATGGAGGAGCTGCAGAGATCCACATCTTAGGAGCGACATTCTGTCAATTGGACAACTATAAGTCCTACATTTCATGGAAAGTTACTAACAAAAGTCAACAACCAGTTGCTGGAGTTTTAATTTCCATTAACTCCAACAGGCAAATCTGTCATACAAGGAATTCCTGCATGAGTATTTGTGTCTTTGTAGATGTGTGGTGTATACCCCCCCGTCTCTCTCTGTGTTCGGCCACAAAAATCAGCTCTTGTGTTGCGGACCACCACTACAAATGGAGCACAGGGAGGATTAGTGGCTCCTTGACCGCTCCTTCAAACACACACCCAGCATGGCTGCTTCGATTATGACTATTAGATACCCTGAAAATGAGACCAGGATGAAAGAAGGGAACACAGAGGGCTTTTCCCAGGGACGGTTTTGACCACACGTCCAGCAAAAATGAATCTATAATTCAGAAGCCAACAATGGCCGGAGTGGATTCTATCCTGGAGTGTTGTGCTTGCTTGCTGAGAAAGGCTTTATGTTTCTATTGCTTTCATTGTGCTCAAGAGTACCATAATAACGATTAGAGACTTTAAAGGCTAGATTAAAGTAAGGATGAGGGCAGCTCAGAGAGTAAGTTTTTAATGGGAAAATTCCTCTGAATGACACAGAATAGGGAAGCAGGGCTCTATCCCCAATGCCCACAGATTAAAGCGGCACTTTGAAAGAGAAAATTGAGTTATACCCACAAATTGTATCCACACTCACACATACACATACATGCCCCTCAACCATCTGCACGTTGCCACACACACTGTTAGTAGTCACGTTATTGTTGATGCTGGGTGTTCAGGGAAGCTGCAGGCAATGCAAGGTGATCCCAGCTTATCACAGGGGCCTTCACTCCACAGGTGAAGGTGCTGGAAGGCAGAGGCTCTTTGGGTTATTCATTATTTTTCTCTCTCTTTTTTACAGTCAAACCTGTGTGAATGTACTGTTTTGGAAAACCTCCTGTTTCATGTTGTGTTAGCAGTCGCTTGACTTCTATTTTACTACTTGCTTGTCCATTCTGATTATTTTTGCTTCTTGCCTCTTACATTTGTGTTTTTATGATATTAATCAGACATGAAAGTAAATGGTGCTAAAAGCAGCCGAGACATGGAGATCTCAGATGACACACTGCAGGGTAAATTCACATAGTGTTGTGGTGGGATGGTTGTGAGCCTGCAGCAGCAGTCTGTATGGGTCAGGTAAGATCTGGGGAGCCGGTATTCTCTACAGCTGAGTGCTGTTCGTGCATTTATCAGTTGTACACACCATTAGGTCATTGATTCAAAGAAGGTGAAGGAAATAGGATTATTTGTTCTGATTCGAATTATGCAAAGATGATTATTAATACCTTGCTGAAAAGCTGAGTTAGCCCTATCCGACCAAAGTCCATATTTCTGATTATTGCTGCTGTTGAATTTCTAAACTACATGTTTCCGTTTGTGAAGCTGGAAAGAAAAAGTTTTTTTCTTTGCATCTTTCCCAAATGTAATTATTTGCATCTACTGCATGAAGATACTGCCTAATGAACGGCTGGTGACTCTGAGATAATTGATTTTAGGCCTGTCAAAGCCTCCTGCTGAAGACACTGTTGGTTTATGAGCGTGTCATGAAAGTCAGGGTTATCCATTATGTTCTCTATTTATGAAGAAACCTTATTCGTACAATCCTCTCTAGATAATCCAGAGCAGACCTCAAACAGAGCCAGCCTTCTATATCACCTTGTTGAGCTTTTCTAAGTCTCTGGCTATGATGCTGCTTCCCTAACAGGTGATGGCAGAAGAGATTCAAAACTTGTAAAAAAAGCTGCATCATATTGCAGCAAACACTGAAGGAGCTACACATTCTGAAGAAGCACTGTTTGCTGATCTTTTAGCACCCATCATTACTGTTGCTGTTTCAGACTGGACTGTTGTCTTGGTGAACACTGATGTGTTTGTTTATATTCAGCATGAGATGATTGTTCCCACACCGTGCCACAAAGAGGTCGACCAGCTCTCTATTCTTGTCCATCTCTAATTCACTGGACAACTGCAGTCAGAATATTTCTGCAAATTAAACAGCTCTGTCTCTTACTCAAAGTCCGAGGTGTACAGAACAAAATAAATGGTGTGAGTACAGTCCTCTGTGGTGCTCCTGTGCTGCTGATCACCTTGATAGACAAACAGCTCTTTGGTCTCACAAGCTGTGGTCTGCTAGTCTTTAATCAACTTCACTCCATCTGTGTCTTCTGGAGTTTCTTGCACAGTAATTCAGGCTGCATTTATCTTACCTGGCTCATCAGTACTTGGCCCAGTGTTCTCTTTAATGTTGCTCTTGAGTGTGTGTGCGTGTGTGCGTGTGTGTGTGCGTGTGTGCGTGTGTGTGTGCGTGTGTGTGTGCCAATGGAGGTTGGGGGGAGGGGGGTATAATTGTGATCATGCTATTCAATCTGTGGGGGAGGGATAGGAATGTGGTTTATGTGGGGTCATTTTAATCTGTAAAGCACTTTGAGTTGCAATGTTTGTATGAAAAGCGCTTTATACAGTGGCTTGCAAAAGTATTCGGCCCCCTTGAACTTTTCCACATTTTGTCACATTACAGCCACAAACATGAATCAATTTTATTGGAATTCTACGTGAAAGACCAATACAAAGTGGTGTACACGTGAGAAGTGGAACGAAAATCATACATGATTCCAAACATTTTTTACAAATAAATAACTGAAAAGTGGGGTGTGCGTAATTATTCAGCCCCCTGAGTCAATACTTTGTAGAACCACCTTTTGCTGCAATTCCAGCTGCCAGTCTTTTAGGGTATGTCTCTACCAGCTTTGCACATCTACAGACTGAAATTCTTGCCCATTCTTCTTTGCAAAACAGCTCCAGCTCAGTCAGATTAGATGGACAGCGTTTGTGAACAGCAGCTTTCAGATCTTGCCACAGATTCTCGATTGGATTTCAATCTGGACTTTGACTGGGCCATTCTAACAGATGGATATGTTTTGTTTTAAACCATTCCATTGTTACCCTGGCTTTATGTTTAGGGTCGTTGTCCTGCTGGAAGGTGAACCTCCGCCCCAGTCTCAAGTCTTTTGCAGACTCCAAGAGGTTTTCTTCCAAGATTGCCCTGTATTTGGCTCCATCCATCTTCCCATCAACTCTGACCAGCTTCCCTGTCCCTGCTGAAGAGAAGCACCCCCGAGCATGATGCTGCCACCACCACATTTGACAGTGGGGATGGTGTGTTCAGAGGGATGTGCAGTGTTAGTTTTCTGCCACACATAGAGTTTTGCATTTTGGCCAAAAAGTTCCATTTTGGTCTCATCTGACCAGAGCACCTTCTTCCACATGTTTGCTGTGTCCCCCACATGGCTTGTGGCAAACTGCAAACAGGACTTCTTATGGTTTTCTTTTAACAATGGCTTTCTTCTTGCCACTCTTCCATAAAGGCCAACTTTGTGCAGTGCACCACTAATAGTTGTCCTATGGACAGATTCCCCCACCTGAGCTGTAGATCTCTGCAGCTCATCCAGAGTCACCATGGGCCTCTTGGCTGCATTTCTGATCAGCGCTCTCCTTTTTCGGCCTGTGAGTTTAGGTGGACGGCCTTGTCTTGGTAGGTTTACAGTTGTGCCATACTCCTTCCATTTCTGAATGAACACTTGAACAGTGCTCTGTGGGATGTTCAAGGCTTGGGAAATCTTTTTGTAGCCTAAGCCTGCTTTAAATTTCTTAATAACTTTATCCCTGACCCGTCTGGTGTGTTCGTTGGACTTCATGGTGTTGTTGTTCCCACCATTCTCTTAGACAACCTCTGAAGCCGTCACAGGGCAGCTGTATTTGTACTGACATTACACACAGGTGCACTCTATTTAGTCATTACCACTCATCAGACAATATCTATGGGCAACTGACTGCACTCAGACCAAAGGGGGCTGAATAATTACGCACACCCCACTTTTCAGTTATTTATTTGTAAAAAATGTTTGGAATCATGTATGATTTTCGTTCCACTTCTCACGTGTACACCACTTTGTTTTGGTCTTTCACGTGGAATTCCAATAAAATTGATTCATATTTGTAGCTGTAATGTGACAGAATGTGGAAAAGTTCAAGGGGGCCGAATACTTTTGCAAGCCACTGTAAATAAAGTTTGATTGATTGATTGATTGATTGAAATGTGTTAAATGCACTGGAAAAACCAAAGAAGATTATACTTACAGTAATGTCTGCTTTGTCCAGATGACAGAGGTGTTATTAAAGCAGGTGTATGACAGCATGTTCAACTCCAATACCAAAATGATGAACACACTGCAGGGAGTCCTGAAAGTTGCTTGTTTGCTTACTTGTAGAATCATATATTTACTCTGATTCTCTTGATAACATTAGAAGCAAAAGTGTTGCTTGAAAAGGTATTTTTTCCTGTAAATGTAGCCATCCTGAGCATTAAACTAAATATCAAACACACATTTTCTGTGTAGTTTACTGGCAAGCCTTAGCTTCCCCTCTCCCAGCCCAGTATTCTTCTCAAATATCCATTAACTCCCAACTGGAGCCAGTAACAAAGCCGTGTGGGATGCCAACAAAGCCACAAGAGATCCCAAAATATTCGACTACAACCTCCTTCTTCTCGCTTCAGGCACCAAAACCCCCTTTTTCCTGCAAGAATTCCTTGTCTGTTCATTTCGGACTAGACAGTATGTGATTTTGAGAGAATGTGAAACTCCATGCAGATGTGCCTTCAGGGACATTTCCTCATCTCATTGGTTTGGGATGAAGGGGAAGGGGGGTGGACTAACATTAGAAAGGAAGGTAATTCAAGCATGGAGAGAGACATCCAGAGGCTTTCTGTCAAGGAAAATAAGACCTGAGGACAGTTCCCTCTGCACGTGGCTCCCACACCTCCTGGCTCGGGTGTGGGATTTCTTCCTGTAGAGGATGTTTAACAGAAGAGTCAGTATGAAGCCACTTAATTTGAGAAAAGTATCCATAAACCACAAATTTATAATGTTTAATACTTCAGTAGTTATTGTCAAATCCAGAAGAACAAATACTTTCACATAAAATGTATGTTGTTTTTGTTTTTGTTTTTGTGTATGTTTATTCTTCTTTTTCTTTAAAACTGCAGAGAAGCTAATCAAGTCTTTCCTTCTTAGTTTATGTTTCCCAATATAAGAAACTTTGTGGGTAATAAAAAAAACCATCAAACAGGAACACTTCCATTTATCCATTTTCCTAAAACCTACTTAATTCTTGCAAGTTTAAAGGTGCCTGTAGTCAGTGTGTTATTGGTGGAGTACAACCTTGACAACAGTTCATCACAGGATACACATAGAGATACACAATGTTTTACACGCTCAAAAAAACGAAAAGAGTGGTTTATTAACCAATGTTTCTGGAAAGTGGGCAGCTGCTAAGCTATATATGCTCAGAGAGAACGTGCAAAGCCCAGAGGCTCCAGTCAGGATTTGAAACCAGGACCTTGTTGCTGGAAGGCATCAGTGCTAACAACAGAACACATAAACATGGTTCAGTCAAATTGGATTTCTTCTAAATAATTTAAATGGTATACATGTCACAGTTTCAACTTGCTTTGTGTTTGCAGTGTCCCCTGGACACATTGATTCTTCAACCTCCAACCCATTATGCTCTCTGCTTTCACCTGTGCATGTCTGTATTTATCTCACCTGTTCTCTCTGTTCCACTGAGGTATTATTATCTGTTGGGTCACTGTCAGAGCAGTCCAGCTTGTATCTTCTGCATGTCCAGCTATTGATGGTTTTCAGTCTCCAAACATTGCTCTGTCTGTCCCTCCTTGTGTACTGTCAGTTTGACTTTCCTATTCAGCTTCTAAATTGCCTTCCTGTTAGTGACAACTAGATTTGTACTGGAAATTAGCCCCTGTAAGATTTCTCAGACCCTCTCCCAACACTTCACTAAGTGTTGTTCTCCAATCTGGTCACCCATTATCCTCCATCATCTTGCATACAAGCTCTGAGTGACAACAACCTATTGAGCCAAGAATTAGTTATTTAAATGTATGACAAAATGCATTATACTTGAAAAACACATCAGTCTTTTTACAATGTTTTTTTTAAATAAACCACACTCCAGAAAAAGGGATTACTTCAAACATTGTTTTATTCAGTATCTAATTCACATATAAGTTTATAAAGTTGAGAATTTGCTTCCTGTTCCGTAAATACATTCATCTTCTATGCCCGCTTATCCTTGCATAGTTGTGTGTGTGTGTGGGGGGGGGGGGGGATCTGCGCAAAAGAAAAGGTCCATCACAGAGGCATACGAACAAAAACCCATACAGCTAGCCCCTCCTTTTCTCTAATTTGATGCTTAGTTAGTTATTTTTAAAAAGCCTCTTACTTGCTGATCTTTTCTACCTCTGACACTGAGCCAACAAGGTGGCCTCAGCTCAGATACAAGGAGCATACATTATTATATTAACTTTAAATTATGACTCTGATAACATGACTTCCAAACCATGGATGATTTCTATAGTATGTGAATAACTGTTGCATCTTTCAACCTGAACTGCAGGAATTCCAGTTGTTTTTGAGGCCCACTGGCCAGTAGTTGCAATCTTTGCTTACACTCCAAGCTGTCCCTGGTTTTTGTTTTTCATGTCACTTAAAAAAACTTTCCAACTTTTGCAAAGTAAAAGATTTTATTTCTATTAGCACTGCTGGGAGAAAATTATGAATTTTCACAAGAATCACAGAAGCAGAGGATTTTACTTTGAACAAACACGTAAAGAGGATGATGGCTTGTGAAGCCTGGGTTTGTGACTGTGGGCGCTATTCCTGCCTCAACCACTAGAGGGAAGTGTTGGCTCTGAATGCTCACTTGGAGAAAGGCAGACACAAACTGATGGCAGCTTCTTCTACAACAAGCATGAATGCTTTAGTGCAGATCATAACACAGAAACCATTAAAAATAGTTAATATCCCGTAGGCACTTAGTGGAATTGTTTGCACCTGGTGAGCCTGAGAGCTGAATTTTTGTATTCATTCATAATTTTTCTTGTTGATGTCTTTGGGTGTTTATAGATAGATTTCTGGCTGAAACTATATTCTGCTGAAAAAATAAAGGGTTTAATGAGTCTCAGTTGTACAGAGTTTGTGTTGGGAGCAGCTTACATTAACGTCTCTCAATGACTGTCTGTATGAAGTGTGAGGATGCTCCATGACTATCACCATGTATCTTTGTAGTGAGCAGATATGGAGCCTTCAACAGTCAGGAGGCCTGTGTTTGCTTCAGGGATTCAATTACCACACCAGAGGCCTGCATTATCACCCAAGGTAAAGGCTCTCCTGCTGATAGGTCCCGCAGAGGGTTCAGGACAGACTCAGACTTCATGGTGTCCCTCTTCTGTGGCGTGTGTCCTCCTGGGGGGAGCATGTTGACTCAGATGGGACGAGTAAACAGAACCGGGGTGAGGCCATGTGGGCGCTGCATTCTCATAGAAGCCAGGACCAGTGGATTAGGCTAATATAGGCCTGGGCAGGGGATTGGGGGTGTTCCAGCCCAGCCTTGCCTGACAGGAGGTGATGGATTAAGGCTTTGTCAGGGCCCATGTCAGCCCAAGAGACCCAGGGATGAGGGGAAGAGGTAGGCACCGGGGAGATCAGGGCATCCCAATCCTGGGATAAGCAACATGTTGACAAGAGATTATTATCATTGATGTGTTGGTTCAGGAGCTGAAGTCTCATAGATTCTGAAGAAAAGAGGTAGCAGGTATTTCATGAAGATGAGAGGTGACCAAAGTCCTTCCTGGTGCAGAAACTGTTTGAACATTTGTGAACCAACCGTTTCACAGAGGAAAATCAAAAGCGTGTGAAATCAGTGAGTGCGAGAAATGAATTCCTTCATTATTTTCTTACCTCTTTTCTGTTGCTTGACCTGCTGATTTAACGACAGTTAAATCCATGCATGAATAGATATCAAGTTACTGTAAGAGCTGGCGGGCGGTGTGATATCTCAGCCACATTCTGTTTTTTTTTGTTGGAAATGTGAAAAGCAGATTGTTTCTTTTTTATGGGATCCCTTTGAAATCCAGCACAGTTGACCCTCCCTCGGTAAGAACTTTACAGCATGCTCTGGTTTATTTCTGGAAACCTCCTCCTCTCCTTGGCTCATTTAAGACGCCTGCCCAATTGCAACTTTTGTTTGTTTTACCAGTTGGGACAAATAATAAAGTGAGGTGATTAGAAATTAGCATTTTCACTTTGGAGCCCAAGATAAACCACAGTGAACATTTTTTAGTCCACAGTCACGAGTACTGTTGAGTGGAGGGGGTCCTACATGGGGATAAAAAATTATCAACACTTGGCGCTATCTGCTGGCCCTGTGTCCACATCTGGGACTTGTCTCGTATTATTTAATCTGAAAAATAAGTTCTGCTCATGATGTTACAGTAAATGATGCGTAGTGACAGTATGTGCAACATAAGCTTTCCATCATCTAGATTTGGAGCATAAAATGATACTCTGAAT
This sequence comes from Valencia hispanica, assembly GCA_963556495.2. Classification (NCBI taxonomy): domain Eukaryota; kingdom Metazoa; phylum Chordata; class Actinopteri; order Cyprinodontiformes; family Valenciidae; genus Valencia; species Valencia hispanica. Next base: position 32,549,711 of record OY747705.1, read on the forward strand.
AGGTTGAGTATTGTTCATGTTATTCCATTGAAGTTACATCAAGCACAAATGATTGCTAACAGTTCCAGTCAGAAGTTTACATACTCTCATGTACAAGAGTGCAATTTGTTTTGGACTTCTGGTGATTTATTTAAACTTTTTTTTCCTCAGGGATGATTATTCAACATACAGCTTTAATAGTTTAATGAGTAGTTGTGTATTTTCTCTAATCATCAGAAGGTCAGAATTATCCTCACAGGATCCAATATATACACACACATATACAGCTCCTTTAGCAGTTTGTAGAGAAACCACAAACTGTTTAGTTGCCATCAGAAGACTCTGGCATAATTCTAGCTGGATATTTGGACACTTTTATTAGAATTGGTAGAACAAAACAAATTGGTTGGTTGTTACTGGTGGCAGTGGCCGGCCTTTTATGCTGAACTCATACATTTTCATTTAGATTAAGGCCATGCTAGAAGATAATCATAAGCATCTTTATCTATTCCGAAACCAGTTTTAGGGTTCATTCACACCAACCCTGTTTAGTCCGCTCTACTCGAAGTCTAATTTGTTTCTCCGGTTCGTATGTGGAGGTGTGAATGAGCAATAAAACTCTGATGAAGACCAAAAAAAGTGAACTCTGGTCCACCTAAAAACCTAGGTCTTGGCTTGGTTGAAACATACTCTGATGCTGTTCCATTGTATTTGTGAATGCCAAGCGGGCCAGGAGCTCTACAAAAGCAGGAAGCAGACTGGCCATTCTGGGTAAATAAAATCAAAACAACTGCATGTGCTGGATAGCAGTTGTATGAGAAATGGCTCATGGTCAGACATGGAGTGATTCTGTGGCCCTCATAGAAATATGACCAGAATATAATGCAGTCACTCGTGACTACACACAAAAACAATGAGGTTTTCTTCTGCCTCGTTTTCTGTTCATGCTGAGCCCATTGCTGCAATGTATTTGTCTGGCACATTTGCCAAAGACAACAGAGCAATCCTAAAACTGCTAAGGGCTGATGTCACTCCATGTTAGCTTAAATTTCACACAACAGGAAGTGTCCCTGTGTCCAGGGCTTTTTGGTACAGACCCACCACAGGTAAGGGAGTAAATATATTGCTCAAAAGTTTTGGTTCCTTTGACAAAGTGCAGTGTAAAAGTGAACTGTACCAGCTAAAAAAAGCAACAAAAGGTGCATTTCCACTATCAGAATTTCAGGGTTAATTTATCCAACCTTCACAATATGCGGGTGTTTCCACTACACCGGACCGGGCCAACAAGGCAGTTTTCGAGTCACTGGGCGGAGTTGTGGTTAAGTCTTGCTGATTGGTTGTCATTCAGAGGGAAATGAACAGATGTCACCAAACAACTGGTTTTGTAATAATAAGAAGAGTTACTGGCGAAGCAGTTTATAACAACAAACAGAAACACAACAGCAATCCCTGCTTCTTCTAAGTTGATCTCTTGTTATTTCTGCTGCTCTTGGGCGCCTTTTGGCAGTGACGCTACTTGCTGCTGAAGCGGTTGTGATATGTGGATCGGGTTAAATTACCTTGAAGTTCTGATAGTGGAAACGGACCTATAGTTGCAGTTTTGATCTCCAACTGTCTACCGGACTATCGGGTGTGAAAACGACCAAAAGTGAGTTTAGGATCATTATCACCTAGTTGTTTTTTATTTTCTACTATCTATCATTTTCAAGAATGTCAATGTGGTCCTGCATATTCCATCAACCTAATATTCACCCGTAAATCTTGCAGGAAAATGGCCCCACAGCATGATATTGCTACATCCATACATGTCAGTTGGATCACCTTGAATCCTCTAAACATACAGCCAAAGTGCTGAATCTCTGTCTCTGTTGTGCAGAAAACTTTTTCAGAAGGCATTCGGCTTGTCCACATGGGCTACAGCTAATTTCAACCTAAATTGAAGGTGTCAATTTTTTTCCCGGATGAGTTTCATAGTTTGTATCTTCTCAGGCCATGTTGATGTTAAACATCTTCCACTTTATTATGGGCTTGAGTCTTGGTTGTTTTTGGGCTGGTCTTGAACATCCTAACCAATTTCCTTTCCTCTGAGGGTAATAGTTTGGGCAAGATGGTTGAAACTTGAACATAATTAGAGTTTTACACAGGACTATGATCCTGAACACACATGAAACTGGTTTTGGAATGGATAAAGCAGGCTGTGCAAAAAAAAAGCAAAGTCTGAGCAAGGAAAACTGGCAATTTAAACGGGTTCTGCAGTTTCTGATAATCTGTTGATAACTTGCTAATTTCACCAAGTGAGAGAATATGTATGTATTTGAACCTGTGTGGAGACTTATCTTCAATAAATAATCTTAGTTGTATGTTGTAAAATAGTTTTACCCTAAAAATGGTTTGAATACAAAATGGAAAGCCCAAAATTACCATGACATCTGTGGCCTGTATGTAAACTTCAGGCCAGCAATGTATGTATGTATGTATGTATGTCTGTATGTGTGTATGTATGTATGTATGTATGTATGTATGTGTGTATGTATGTATGTATGTCTGTATGTATGTGTGTATGTATGTATGTATGTGTGTATGTATGTATGTGTGTATGTGTGTATGTGTGTGTGTGTGTGTGTGTGTGTGTGTGTGTATGTGTGTATGTATGTATGTGTGTATGTGTGTATGTGTGTATGTGTGTGTGTGTGTGTGTGTAGGTGTGTGTGTGTGTATGTATGTGTGTTTGTGTGTGTGTGTGTGTGTGTGTGTGTGTGTGTGTGTGTGTGTGTGTGTGTGTGTGTATGTATGTATGTATGTGGATACATAAAGTATGTACAGTATGTACAGTTTGTATGTATGTATGTTCACATGATGGAGGGAGGGTGAGGTGTGGAAAAGTGCGAGAGTGAGACGTGACTGACATGTGGCAAGGAGGGACCAATCAGTCTCCTGGCGAACTTGTCGCCTCACCGCGCTTCATGTGTCAGGGCCTGGCAGTGTCCCCGTGTCAGGCGTGGGTGGCCTCATGACACGCGCTTGAGTGTGTATGTCACGTCCGTCTGGAGTGAAACCGCTCCAGAACCGCACGCCCACGTAATGATGCTGACACAGTGCCATCAGGCCTGCCACTGAGCCCAGACGGAGTCGCTGGCAAGTTCTGACTGTTATCTCTTCCCTCTGATTTCTCTCAACTTCTCACCCTTCCTGTAGCTTGTTCCTCTGCTGCGAGTCTATCACTCACCGGTGGAGTTCAATCGCAGGCAGTAACTTGAAATTTAGGCTGCAATGATTGTATTTAGCTTAATTATGACCATGATAAACAAGAGGATTAGCCCAGATCTTAAACTGGGTTTATTTAAAAAAATTAACTGTGTTCAGGAAATTCTTCTTCATGTATTAGAAGAGTATGAGTTAGACCTACACAAGCCTCTGTTACAGGCTCAATTCAGTAATTGCTTCCTAGCTGGAGCCAATGTGTAATTTTTGACATGGCTCTATGATGCTGACAGGAACAAGAGCTTTAATGGCCAGACTTTCTCCTGATTCTCTAAACCTATTTTTTTCTGCTGTCTCTGGATTGGATTATTTTCTGAATAAACTCCATTGATCGTTGGTAAAAGAGCAAATCTGACATGGATTAAAATGTGTTGTAAAGCTTCATGGTGTTTTTTTTTTCACTTAAAAAATCACCATGGAGGTCACATTAATTCTGAAGGAAATTTGCGATGAAGAACTTTATATAAGCTGAAGAAGGCCATGTGTCTTCACATAACAGATGTCGATTCATTTGTTTTAATGTTTCACATTAATTTCAGTGTTTTCCTGCAGGTGAGTTTGCGGGCGGTGATCTATCTGTGATGTACACATTCTGCTTGGAGAATGGAAGTGGGGGATTCTTTAGTGACCATCTCTCTCCCCCTCTTTCTGTTTGCTCTCTGTGGGTGTTGGTGGAGGGCATTTAAAGGCTATTCAGTCCCTGGCAAGACCCCCCTAAGGCGCCCCCACATTCTACGGATGACTACCTGCCCAGGAGCTCCATCTTCCCATCTGTCCCCTCCAGACGCTACGGGGGAGTCCCTCCTCTCCTCTGGTGCTCCTGGAGCCTTCTACGAATGCAGACCGCTTACTCAGCCCGGCAGTGCAAATGAAGCAAGGCAGGGGGCCAGGAGTGTGTGCGTGGGTCTGTGTGGGTCTCCAGGATGGATGCTGTTGCTTTTCTCAGGGAATGAGTCGGTGTGTGTGTGTGGGAGTTACTGGGTGGGTGATTGAGGCATTCATCAGTGCTGATGGATGGGTAGGTGTGTGGGTGTTTGTATGTGTGTAGGTGGATGCCTGCGTAGGAGTTTGAAGGTTTAGGTGGCAGTGGGTGTTCCTGGTAATGTCTTAAAATAACAAACAATGACACAATGTTGATGTTAAATTTAAACAGATATTCAAGGTGACGTTTCTTAAGTTCCACCAACCTGTTTAAGGGGTCAGGTATAACAACTTTTTAATACCATTATCAATCAAAAATTACCAATTAATAATGTTTATTCTCTGTGACGATTTTACTTGGGTAAACCTGTTGCTTCCTCCATCTGCCACATGTTTAGCCAAATCCTTTCAAATTTAGTTTTCTATTTCAATTTTTCCTTGAATATCCAAATAACTTCTGGCAAAGCAAAAATACAACACATTATTTTTCTATAACAGCTTAACATCCACTGACTGAAAGGCACACTATCTACACCTTGGGCAGTTGCTCAGGGCAACATTAGAAAAGAATGAGCAAAAGCACCTGGTAAGAAATACAGTTTATCCATCACTAGTGCCTGAACATGTTTTGAATAGCTTTTGTGCCTGTGCTGACAGTGGTTAGTTGGCATCACTAAGTGTTAAGCAGTCGTTTCCTGCTTGCCAATGAAAATGGGAAGACCAAAGCAGATGTTTCAGAATTTATGAAGCATTTTGTCATGATCCAGAATCTCATTTTCTTATTTAAATTGGTTGGGAAGCATCAGAAATATGGACTCACCAAGATTGCCATTTATTCAGGAAAAAAAGAAAGAAAAAAATATTGGATTCATTGTCATTAAAAGAAAGATTTTCATATTGAAAATTATTTAAATTGCATAACCTTACTTTCAGCTAACAACAAAACAGTCAAAGTCATTTGATTTTGGACTTCTTCAAGTCAAGACAACTATTGTACTTTGCAAGAAAAGTGTAATTGTTCCTTAACTTTGGGACACTGTGGCTCAGTGGAAAGAGTTGTTCTTGTCCTGCAATCAGAAAGTTGTGGGAAAGATTCTATCCCCCCCCAACACCCCGAGATATCGCTAAAGTCACTTCACCACAGGCTGCCTACCGATCTTAATGTGAATGCATTTGGGTGTGCGGCCCAGACCTCAAGCATAAAATGCTTTGAGTGGTCGGAATGACTGGAAAAGTTCTTCACGATGGTCCCATTTATCTTTCCATTGGAATCTCGATAAAGGTAGTCTCATGCTCTGATGGATTGGAAAGATTGACATACTGTATACCACCAAAGACAAATGGCGAATGATGATGATAAACTCTGGGAACCGTGCATGGTTATCATGACAGATGGATATGCTTTTAAAGGATTTTGATAACTAGAGAGAATATTGATGTTTTCAAGCTCATATTTCTGTTAATTAGGAAGAATTTCTGCTTTACACTAGAGTAGTGTGGCAAAAGAGTATTAAATATTTGAATATTAAGCACAATAAGCACATAAGCGATCAAATGTAGCGACTGTTTTTATTTTTGCCTATGTTCATGCGTGAAAATAGTTTTTAAAATATAATATACCTTTAATAACTAATGTTCTTTTATTTTAGTAGTAATGTGTATAATTGTTGCTTCTCTTTGTAAATTTAAAGACATCAGAAACAAGTATTCTTACTCAAAGTCAGCAGACTGTCAGAACTCTATACTATATCAGCCTAAGTGTTTCTAACAGTAAAACCTTCCAAGTTCATGTACTGAACTGTTTAACTGTTTAAGTTCAATAAACTTTTAAATATTTTTTGTAGTTATGGAATGTCAGAATAAAGAGAGAGATAGTTGTTTTGTATTTTTTAATTACTTTTATCAAAGTCAGAAGTATACATACACTAAGTTTAGGGATTGTCTTCCAGCAAAAAGACAACTTCAGATGATTCTGTCCTGATCTTAAGAAGCTTCTGATAGGTTAATTGGGTCCAGCTGAGTTAATTGGTGGCACACCTGTGGATGCTTATAAAGGCACACTCCAAACACAGAGCCTCTTCACATCATGAGAAAACTAAGGAGCTGTGACATAGGATGATTTTTTTTCACTGCCATTTCAAAGCATTTGATAAAACGCTGTTTATTTTTCTGGATTTACCATAAGACTTGGAAAAATATGAAATACCTTGTTTGATGGAAATTGAATGAGCATGTGAATTTGTGAAAAACCCTGTATGAGTTTATTCTTAATGAGACTGATCTGACCCCATGCTTTGCTGACTAAACATTTTCAAAGACAAACAGATTCAGATGTTTAAAGGAGCCGTATGTTAAATTGTGGCCAAAACTGGTACTGCAATCACCTTTAAATTACTGTAGAGCGATGTATCCCCTGCGATGGACTGGCGACCTGTCCAGGGTGTACCTTGCCTCTCGCCCGATGACCGCTGGAGATAGGCACCAGCCCCCCGCAACCCTGCATAGGAATGATGGGTACAGAAAATGGATGGATGGATGGACTGTGTATCCCCTCCCCCCTGACTCGAGGTTGCCAGATAGGCTGCAGGATCCAGCAGGATTGTAGGCTGCTACAAGAAGCTTCCAATGGCAAGTGACGAGTCCCACACAGTAAGTTTTTTTATGCTAATTATAATAACAGAGAAACGGGCTCTGATGATGCATTGCTCATGTTAACAATGACGACTCTCGCCCTTTTTATTCAATTCCTTACCTTTTCAATTCAATGACCCTCCTCCTCCATATGTGCTAATGTAACGTTACTTTGCACAAACATGCATAACTTTGTTCGACTGTCATGAATATTTGAAATGTCCATTTCCATGAAGTACAAGTTAGCCAAACATAGATGAATCTTACCTGTCCAGGAGAAAATTAGCAACATTGGCGTCCATCTTCAAATTCTTCTCTGTTTTCAGCTGTCTCCATCTTGCAAAGGCATCTCCTTTACAAATCCTTGTTTTATTTCGGACTTCGTCACGAGGTTTTTTTGGTGTAGTAATGTTTGTAGCTAACACTTTTGTAGCTGCAGCTGTAGTAACTAGAGCAGACCTGGCAACCCTGATGCCGAAACACTACTGACTTCGTGATTGGTAGATAGGTGGAGGGTGGCGCTTCAGGCCAAAACACAAGATGACAACATCATCAGTTGAGGGCTGCAACTTCACTTTTTAAACGACAATATTCTGGCAGTACTACTGTTGTCAGTGATATAAGTATTTGAAATGAACATAATTTCTTAATGTCTAGTGACATATCAGGGCCATTTTATGATTTTTTTGAAATACATATCTTACATACAGCTCCTTTAAGGAGTCATCAAAAAAGTTAGCACATTTATTTGTCTGGTACATTAAGTATCTGTGGGAAATGATATGTATAACAACCTCAACTTACATTTGAAAAATGGAAAACCTGCAAGGCAAGATCATGTCTCTGTTTAAATGTCAGGTTTTTATCCCTATGGCAGAAACATTTTGCTGTGGGATATTTTTGGATGAATTCTTCATATTATTTATATGCCACCTTCGGGAGTGTGTTACGTCAGTATGCCTTCGTCTTCTTCAGTAAACGAGCAGTTTTATACTGTTATTCCCATAAGCATGGCTGTAGGAACAGCTGTGCTGTGACCTTCGTTCCAGTACCAGTATGTTCAGCCCATTAGTCCAATTTATTTAGCTGTCAAGCAGCAAATTCACATTCTCTTCCATTGTGAGAGCAGGGAGGTTAAGAAAGAATGGCCTTCTGCATTCCTCTGTCCCTCTAAGTTTTAAGCCTTGGTACAGAAACTTGCTGAATATAAACTTTCATCTCTGCTCAGTAGTGAGAAAACTAAACCTCCTCCCCTTCTGTAGGTGGGAGTATGACTGTAGATGAGTTAGCTAAACAGTATTCTGGCAAGCGGGCACGCTGCCGGCTGCAGGCCGGCAGGCGTGGGAAAGACCTGACTCTGATAATAAGCAGCATTTGGCCCCTCTAACCTCTGCAAGCTTTGGCTCAGGCAAGTCTCTTTTCCTCCTCACTTGTTTTCCCTCTGCTTCTCTGTGTGAGCGGGAGGACTCACAGGAGAGGAGGTCAGCCAGGGAGAGGCCCACAGCTGCGGCTGCGAGGTCCCAGTGTGTTTATTTGGGCAAGCCCAACCATAATAATCTCCAGCCAGGCATTGCTCCTGAGGACTGGGGCCACCACCACTGCGGTGCTTTTCATCCTAACAATGGGGAAAGTGCTCTGATCAACGAGGGAGCTGCACGGCAGAGGTTACCGTGCAACAGCTGCCTTAACTGTGGGGGGGAGGAAGTCTGCTGATGATGAGGACTGGATGGATGGGTCATGTTCCCACACCTACTCCTGTTGTACAGTTGTTCTTCAGCACTCGCTGACCGGTGAATGAGCTCCTTTTGTTCAGTAAGATCCTACACAGTGTTACTATAGGTGAGTTACAAGCACTGTATTTGGTGCAAATTATACATTTGGATCAGTTTTCTGTTGTTAACCAGGTATTTCCGTACTGTTGCTCTTTAGGTTGTGGGCAATAACTGTACGTGTGATTCACGTACACAATAACCTTGTTGGTTGCAAACATTGCTGTGAAAAAGCTATTTGCCCTCTTACAGATATGGTATTTTTGCTTATTTGACACACTTGCATATTTCCAGTCTTTAAATAAATTTTGATATTGGAGATAATTTGAGTAAACAAAGAAAGCTGTCATCAGGGGAAGAAGGCCATCCCAACTATCTTGGCCCTATCTGAAAAATCAGGAATTAACTGTGATTGGAGACATTTTATTAGACAGCCCAGTTGAAATTCACTTGCCACATCCAGCTCTGGTTACTGGCTGACCTGCAGAATCACGAGCACAAAACCTGTCAACACTGGGAAGTTGGATAAAAGATCCCAGAAAGCAACAGATTATCCAATCCAATCCACCTTTATTTATGTAGCATATTTATAAACAACAAGGTTACCAAAGTGCTGCACAACATATGACAAATCAGAAAAATAAGATAAAGTTAAAATACAGTGAAACAAATAGGAAAATATAAAAGACGATATGCACAGACAAAAGATCACACAACACCTATGTAGTATTAAAAGCCATGGAGTAAAAATGAGTTTTTAAATGAGATTTAAAAGCATCCAGGGTGGGGGCCATTTTGACATGGATGGGTAGCTCATTCCATAATTTAGGAGCTACCACTGCAAAAGCACGGTCCCCCCTGGTCTTTCTTTTACTTTTTGGCACCACAAGACGGAGCTGATCAACCGATCTAAATGCTCTCGAGGGGGTGTAAACATGGATAAGATAAGCAATATATTTGGGTGCCAAATAATTTAGTGACTTAAAAACAACGGAATTTTGCTTTTTTTAACTACTGAGTTTATATGTTAATCAAGTTTAAAATCACTATCCATTTTTACTCCAAGGTTTGTGACAATAGGCTTTACATATGGATGCAGGGAGCCCAGGTCTATAGAAGAGACACCACAGGTCCAAACACTATAACCTCGGTTTTTTTCATTTAAATTAAAAAAATTAAAAACCATCCATGCCTTTATTCTTTAGGCATTCTAGTAAAGGTTTCAGGGAGCTCTTATCATTTTCCATTAGGGGTAGGTAGATTTGGGAGTCGTCCGCATACAAATGGTAGGAGATGCCATGCTTTTTAAAAATTAGACCAAGAGGAAGCATGTATAGAGAAAAGAGGACGGGCCCAAGAATAGAACCCTGGGGAACTCCACAAGACAGGGGGGCAGTAGATAATGTGAACTCACCAATCGTCACTGAAAAGCATCTCTCAGATAAATAAGAGCGGAACCATTCCAAGGCAGTACCCCTGATACCAACACAGTGCTCGAGACAGGAAATTAGAATACTTTGATCTACCGTATCAAAAGCTGCAGTGAGGTCCAAAAGCATGAGTATAGGAGAGTCGCCAGAATCAGTAGTAAGTAAAAGATCTTTAAAACCCCTTAAAAGTGCAGACTCAGTGCTATGTAGGGATTTAAAACCAGACTGAAACATTTCAAAAATCAAATTTTCTTCTAAATAAGACTGCAGTTGTACAAATACAGTTTTCTCCAAAATCTTGGAAATAAATGGAAGCTTTGAGATGGGTCTATAATTAGAAAGAACTAATGTGTCCAAATTTGGTTTTTTCAACAGGGGTTCCACAGCTGCTTCTTTAAAACATGCTGGGACAACACCTGAAACAAGACTACTATTTATACTTTGTTGGACATTGAGTCCAATGGTCTCCCAGACCTCCTCAAAGAGGCGAGGCGGAACAATGTCTGTGGGACAAGAGGAGGGTTTAAGTTGATTAACAATTTTTGAGAGAGATGTAAGTGATACAGGCTCAAACCAGTTTAAGATGGTTGAGCAAGTAACGGATATGAAAGGGTCAAAAGAGGGGGGTAAAATATGTTTCTGATCGTTGCAACCTTATCAATAAAGTAACAGAGAAAGTCCTCACATACTTGGGATGAAGTTCTAGACAGGTGGATTCGGGGGCATTTAAAATAGAATCAATAGTTTTTAAAAGAACACGTGGTTTATTAAGATTATGAGAAATTATGTTTGACAATTCTTTGATAATTTTTCCAGCTTTCTTTGACTATTTCATAGGATACATGAAGCTTATCTTTTTTCCACCGGCGCTCAGCTCTCCTGCACTCGGGCCTGGCCGAACGGGTGGCATCATTCAGCCAAGGCTCAGATTTGGGCCTAGATCGCATGATTTTTAGAGGAGCGACAGTGTCAAGAGTGCTGGCACAGGTGGAAAGAAAGGTTGAAGTCAGTTGTTCGGTGTCAAGGAGGGCATAAGGCCTTACGTCAAAATGATTTTCAGCGAGGAATACAGAAGAAAACTGAGCAGCGGTGGAGGGTTTAAACATGCGGCGGTGTCGCACCGGAGCACCCGGTTTAGCGCTATGACAGGGCATATTAAACTCAAATAAAACAGGCATGTGGTCAGAGAAGACTGCATTACATACCTGAACATTAAAAATAGAAAGATCATGTGATAAAAAAAGGTCTAACGTGTGTCCATGTTCTTGTGTAGGTCTGGTAACGTATTGTACAAGATTAAAAGCGTCAACCATATGGGATCAGAACAGTATCACCTTGAAATGAAACTGAAAATATATATTGGGATTGAAAAATATTATTGTAACTGAAAATATTAATTTTGAGTCTGAAATAAATCTAGTGAAATTTTTTGTATTGAAAGGGATTTTTTTTTAATGAAAGTCATTTATATGCATTGAAAGAAATAACTCACGTTTTCAAACTTAATTTTTTTTTACAATGCTAATCTTTTTTTACGATGCCAATCTTTTTTTACAATGCCAGTCTTTCTTTCAATGCCATCATTTTTTTCAGCTTCATTCAGGTGATACTGTTTTGACGCTTGTGTGTGCACGCGCATGAGGGGCGGGGCTTCAGCCCCCCATATGTTTGCATGAATGAGGCAGGAGGGAAATTCTGACTGTCCAAGGCGAGACGTGAGAAACGGGACATTTACATTGCTAATAATGTGCTTGTGGAAGAAAAAAAGACAAACGGTTTCTTCTCAGTTTCTTCTACTGACCAGTAGACTAGGAGTCTTGTGATAAAGTTCTTTGCTTGTGTAGCCTGTCTTTGTTGGAGGTTCTCCTCATTACAGACAGTGTGGTATGAAGGGATGTAAATACACACTATATAGGCTATACCATATTAAATAACTATTTATTTCAGATCCACAAAACATATTTACAATACATGTCAATAACGTTAACAAATCAATTAAGACTGGTGTAAGCACAGCTGACAACACTGACAACTTGTTTTTTATTAGATTGCAAAACGTAATTGTGACACACACTCTAAACCAGAAGGTGGCAGTAATGAGCGCCAACTACCATGGCAAACTGAGAAGAAACCGCTTATATCTTATTTTTTAATTATTATTATTATTCAACAAACCACATTATGCTTTCTTTACACCTAGAGACTTTGAAACGATTTAGAAAAGACTCTTAAAGATTATCAGCTCACATCTAAAGACTTGGGTTAACAGTTTTTTAGTCTCGGACTAAAGATTTTATTAACACTGAATCTGGTTGGGACACTATTTATGACTACACCTAGGGTATTTTAGCTTCCCGCAAAATTCCCCCCATTATGCTCAGCATTATACAGTTTCTTTATGTGTGAATGTTGTAGCATTCTTTGCCAAGATTAATGTTATGTCAAATAAAGACTTGCATTTAAAGTGGGTACTGTATCGTCAAGTAACTGGTTAACTCATATATTTTTAATGCAAGGTGTTTAGATGCTGTACCACTTGCTCCATGCAGAAGCACAGATAGCGCTGGTTTGTGCCTGTATTCCAGGGGGCAAGGTTGGCATACACTTTGTAAGTTATGGCCCATTTCTCAGCCATGCAACACAAATATTGTATTTGTTTTGTATAGACCCTGCCAGGCTCCATAGGTAGCTACAAAACTGCTATTTATAAATATGAGACCTATGTTTATAGCCTACTTTCCCGCAGGAACAAAAAAGAAATTGATATGTGGCAAAGTGCAAGACTATATCATAAATGAGACTCAAACCCACCATCATCTGCGATGTAATCCTGCTTATTAATCATTGTGCCATAACAGTAAAGTACAACCACGGACAGCCAGGGTACACTGTGAAGCGGACAAGGCCCCCACACGGTCACATTGTTGAATAAACGGAGGGAACAGATTACGACTCCATGCGCATGGTTTAATAAACCGAGGGTACAGATTCTTACCCCTCAAAAATGATTTCTGCACCTGACCCCTGCCTGGCTCTGTAGGTTCGTGCTTCTGCTTGTGTGAGAACAGCTTTATTGGTTGTTGGTTGATTTACGTCACAACGACTACACTAGGACTTGCGATAATATCAAACATGTTTAATTCAAAAGACTACAGAAAGACTGTCATAAATCGGGTCGCCAACTGCAGATAATCACCTTCCACAAACCACATTAGAAGCAAAGAAAATGTTGATCCCACTCGGACAGTCGGAGTTTCCCTCCTGCCATGCAAACATATGGGGGGCTGAAGCCCCGCGCCTCATGCGCGTGCACACACAAGCGTCAAAACAGTATCACCTGAATGAAGCTGAAAAAAATGATGGCATTGAAAAAAAGATTGGTATTGTAAAAAAAAAATCACTTTCAATACAAAAATTTTCACTAGATTTATTTAATATTCAAAATTAATATTTCCAGTTAAAATAATATTTTTCAATGCCAATTTTTATTTTCAATGCCAATATTTATTTTCAGTTTCATTTCAAGGTGATACTGTTCTGATCCCATACAACCAGGTCTAAAAAGTCTTTAGCCAGTGGCTTAGACGGACAACAGGTATGCACGTTAAAATCACCAACACATAAAATCCTGTCATCGTTTGTCAGAACACCAACCAAGAAATCAGAGAGCTCTTTTATAAAGTCTCTGTTATATTTGGGTAGCCTGTAAAATACAGCACACAATACCCGGTATGACCGACCCAGTTCAAACAGGCTTAGTTCAAAAGAAGAAAACGTCATAAGCGGTAAAGGCTTACTCACCCACATTTATCCAGGTTTCAGCAATAAAAAGTACATCCAAGGCGTGTGAAGTGAAGAAATCTTGTATAATGAAAGTCTTGTTCATCACCGATCTTGCGTTTATCAGCGCACATCTAGTTGAAGCCGGCAAGGCCGGGATATCGGCTGCATGAGCTGTCTGGCTCAGTGGCCTGAGGTTGCGCTGGTCAACTCCACCGGGGCGCTGGCAGCGAGATAGGCGAGGGTGCACGGTATGAAGCTCCACATACGGGCCAGCAACAGGTACCAGCCAGGTGCCAACTTGAGCGAGGGTGCGACGAGAAATAAACTGGCGAAGACAGGTTCCATATTCCTGTGACAAGCCCCAGGGAAATCTCTTCCGAGCCACGTTGGAAAAGGAGACCAGCCAGGCTTTAATTCTGACTAGTCGGCCGCTGCGCGTTCCTCTGCGTCTACGCCTCCGGGGAAATTGAGCTCCACGGAGCAGGTAAGCGGGGACATCTGCCAAAAGTGGTGGAGGAAAAGTTTTTTGATCCCCCCCCCCAACCACAACTTGCCATAAAGTTTCCAGAGGTTTTGATTTTTAGTAACTCTTGGTGATCATATACCAACAGAGAGTTTATGGTCTTCGGGACAGACGCCAATGACAGGACAAACACAGATAGTGCAAGCATCAGACGGCCAGCCAGACACACAGGCGCCATCTTTAACCACCCCACCCCAGGATGGGATGGGGTGGTTCAATGCCTCGACCATCAGAAATTTAAGAACAGTTGGGGAAACAAAGTCATTGAAAACTATCATGAAATGCTTACAAAGTCATTCTACAGTGTTGGGACTCCAGTGACTGCACAAATGGAAAAAAACCTGAGCCAGAATTGAACTTTACCAAGTGCTCATTGACAACTCAAGAAGGGAGGGCACAAAAGTAACATCTAAAGCAGTGTTTTTTTAGCTCTGGTCCTCAGGGTCCTTCATGTCCTTCATGTTTTTGGTCGTTTTTACACTTGATAGTTTCTATTGGGGACCAAAACTGCAACATTGTCGCTTTTTTTAAGCTGGTGCGGTTTGAATTCACATTGCATTTTGTGAAATGAACCAAACCTTTTGAGCAACATGTTGACCTTCACGCCTGTGGTCGCACTGCACCAAGAAACACTGAACACAGGAACACTTCCTGTTCCCTGATATGTAAACCAACATGGAGTGGCATCAGATTTTAGCGACATTATGGTTGCTTTGTTGTTTTTGGCAAATGTGCTAGACAAACACATTGCAGCAATGGACTCAGAGAACAGAACAGAGAACAAGGCAGAGTTGTTTTTCCATGGTTGCTTTGTTTATATCTAGCCAGAATGCCCTGCGCTATAGTCCGCTTCCTTCTTTTGGAACGGCCCTGGCCTGCTTGGCATTCACATACTCAATCGAACCGCACCCGAGTTCACTTCAACTGAGCCAAGGCTGACCAGGTCTCGCTTTTTTGGCATTGGAGTTTGATTGCGCATTCACACCCTCCCAAACAAATCGAACTTCCTGGCCAAATGAACTAGAGTTCGTTTAAGTGGACTAAAAAGGGCTGGTGTGAATGCAATCTTAGATGCACACCTGAATCAAATGTTAACATTAGCCCATGTATGCCATCAAATGGTGCAAAAGGAAAACACCTAAAACATGCAGGACACAGAGTCCTGAGGATCAGGGTTAAGAAACCCTCATCTAAAGCACAACAGGCTCAGCCTCAGTTATGGTCAGTGCTCATGATTTCAAAATAACAGAGACTGGGATCCATGGGAGGCCAAATCCACTGCGGACAAAATGGAACACACAGGTCTGTTTTGCATCCCCCCAAAAATCTCAATGATTGAATACGTATTTAGCTATGGACTCCAATTTGTTTTCACAGTAAAGCCATAAATTGCTGATTTGCATGTGTGCCTACAGTCACTGTGATGCTGAAAAATGAAACGATCTTTATCTCCAGCTTCCTACCAGACACCTGAAAGTTTTGGGTCAAAATCAACCTGCATTTTAACACCTTTGAAAAAACTTCACTATATGAAGAAAAGTAATCCCAGAGCATAATGTTGGCACTACCATGCTTCACTGCAGGTATAGTTCAAGAAGATTAAAACTAGGCCTAGATGCTTTTCCTAGAAGAGAAAAGCTTCTGTCGTGCAGCCCTACAGCCTGATAGACATATGGAGAACACAAGATTGTTGGTCACATGTAGTGCACAGCCAGTGCTTTCCTGAAATTGCTGTAGCTTGTCCTGTGTTGCTGTTAGTCTATTTGGGTATCCTCCCTGATCAGTTTCAGTCTTGTCTTTAGTGAATCAAAAGGGGCTTCAGCTAAATATTAGTTTAAAAGTGTGCCTACTTATAAAACCAGGTTACTGCATCTTTTTTATTCCCCCTGATAAATCTGTCTTTACCTAAATTATATGTATAGATGTATGTTAAATTACTTGTTGAAAAAGTTGTGAAATTATCACAGTCCTATTATATATTACAAACGTTTGACTAGTTGTACAAGGCTGCGGACACTTTACATGAATGACTGCTGTCCTCGTTATGGCAAATAAATTGTACAAATTTGGATCAACTGCTGTCTATAAACCGATAATAAAGAGCATAGAGTTAAACTAATTTAAATGTTTCTGCAGATTTATAACTGACACAAAAGTAATAAAATGCATGGGGTTTGTCTTGCTCTGTTACTAAAGTGAGCACCCTCTGCTCTTTGATATGCAGCACAACAAGATCCTCATTCCGCTTTACTCATCGGACTATTGTGTATCAACCCCCTTTTTAAAGCAGTCACTCAACCAGTTGAAAAGAGGCACAGGTGTGCCCCAGGTTTTGCCTGACTGGGTGATTGACAGTTGCCCACCCACTGCCCCCTCTGGTCGCCAGTCAGCCCTCTCAGTTCCAGATTTGCTCATCTGTTAGGGCCTTGCAGAGTTGATGGATGATGTACTGCTTAGCTTTTTCTCCACCCACTCAGTCTGCCTTGCTGATCTCTTCTAAGTGTTGCAGTTTGACTTGCACCATAGGCACCTATGCCAGATATCATACCTCTGCCTACTGTCTTCTTTTAAATCCTTCAAATCTCTGAGTTTTTTACCCCATCCTTGTTCCATCAACCACATCCTGCTGGTCTTTCAACAGCATATGTGAGAGCCTTGAGCGTTTTTGCATGTTCATGCCCTCCTGAGCTCTGGCTAGGAGGAAGCCGCATGGGGCTACAAAGAGAAACACGAGTCAGCTGAGCTGACAAACTGAGCAGACGCAATGACCGGGACCTGAGGAGGGGCAGCTGTCCATCAGACTCTCTGCACCCAAACAATTTCCCCCACTCATTTGGCTGCAAGATCAGGGCCTGAATTATAGGGCCTGAATTATAAGACCTAAACTGGTGACTGAACTCAACTGTGCTGACCTTAAACTGACCAGAGTTGAAATGTCAAACTGATCAGTTAATGGCAGATATTATTATGCATGTTCCAGAGCATTTTACTAAATTTCCCTGTTGAGAGAAGTTTTTCACTCATCAGAGTTAAAATCTCAATGCATCCTTATCTAAGGACACAACATAGAGTATCTGTCACATCTGCCACTTTTCTGGCCCCAATCTGTGTTACCTGGGGGGGCTCAATTCTTAAACATTACCCTCGTAACACCTCCCCTGAAATTAAAATGCAGAAATGCACTAAGCCCTATGAGATTCCTCCACATATTTTGCCGTCCTCCTCCCCCTACTGCTAACCCCAGCTCCTCTAAAAGCATCACTCTGAGCTCTGACAGCAAGTGGGTGACTCCTGACAGCTCACATTGATCCCCTGGCTGGAAAAGAGGTTGGCTTGACAATGGAGAACATATGTCCGTTTTGGGACAAGCCTTAACTTGTCTGACCCCCCTCATTTGGGATGCTCCCAGAGGAAAAGCCATCTCTTTGGTAAAGTGAGCTATTAGATTTGTTATGAGAGGAATTTAATTTTGGTAGATATTCTTTGTCTGACTTCTTCAAAAGGAATCAAAAGTTGCTTCTTTTTTTTTTACATCTAAATAACAAATGAAAGATTTACCATTCTGCATTGTTAGGTTCTTTGTGTCTGATGGGTTCCTTTTAAAGCAGCAACAGAAGGAAATGTGTTGTCTGTGTGTGATTAACTTGCTCGGTGTCAGTGCAGTTTCTGCCATCTGAAATCTTAATAAGAGCCAGCCCACTTCTGAAATGTCTTTGATAGATGATATTAATAGCAGAAGTCTTTAATGCAGTGCTGAAAAGCTTCATTCTGGTGCCATTAATAACAGGGATCATGAAAGGGGACATGGCTAAGGCTCTTCATGCTCTGTCTCAAAACACAGTTTCACACTCAGGCGCCTGGCACAATCTGCTCTGGCAAACAATGGATTTGGGACCATCTGCCTACCTGTGTGAGAAAGGCATGAAAAACGGATTCCCCTCAGTAACACTGAACTGCAGGATCTAAATCACTTACAGGAGCTGACTTTCTTTCTCATAACCCACACAGACTGAACACTGGAAGGATGACCTGTCCACATTGATTTACACTGATCATGAAAATGCCTCCATTGATTCCATCTGCAATGGCTGCTTGCAATTGGGATTTCAGTAGATTAGGGAAGACATCCTCCTTCCAAGTTGTGCTGCTATCCAGGGCCTTCTAGTGAGGGGGTCCTGTGACAAGTTAGAAGGGAGAAAAAACATCAGATGTTCATAACACATAGGCTACACACATTATATTCCACCAGAAAGCCCAGTGAGTTGTAGGTAACTCCAGATGTTAAGGTTTTTCAACATTTGAAAGTAAAAAAGCTCAGATGTATTTAGGGCTAGAATGTAATTTTACAAATCTCTACAACATTCTTGTTAAAGACCTCAGATCTAGAATAACATACAACAAAAAGTTGTTTTTTTTTCAAAAAGAGATGCAGGCAAAAATCAGCTTGTGATGACAATCAGCTAATTTGATGCGTGACTGATTGTCCGGTCAGAAACTAAAAAAATCAATCTCTTTCCGGTCAGTGAACACACCATACATCAGTACCAACAGGTCATGTTAATAAAAATCCTCTTCTAATGTGGAAGTTGTAAGAGAGTGAAGAAATTAGCTTTTTTTTCAGATTCACTGAGGTGTAGTGAAAGAAGATGTAGCACAAGAGATACATGATACTTCTGATAAACTGTATTTTCTATGGAGACATGTCTGCTGTTCTTTCAAGCTGCTACAGCAAGGAGTTGGACATCAGCAGATGACAGGAAGCTGAACGTATTACAGAAATCCTGCTCTGTTTTATTCATTTGTAGAGTTCAATTCTGGCTAGTTTGAAAAAAGCTGAATTAGGGAAAGGTGGCAGTGTTCTAAAATTTCACAGTTGAGACGAGGCTAGCTCTACATGGGTGTGCACAGAGACTTATGTTAATGACTCAAATCCTATCAATTCTGATAAACATTCATACAGTAGACCCTCTGTATTAGTGATGATAGAAGACCAAAACCACATGTGAATAGCTGAAATCTATTACACGAGACCCTCTCTAAAGACACTTCTTAATGCCTATTTGGATCATTTAAACATCAAATATACCTTCATATGCATTATGGTGGAAACTGTCTTAGCCCTACCACAGAAGCTAACATCCATACTCATCTCTGCTCTTTGGGGTAAAACCCATTAGGGCCAAGTAAAATGAATGGCACTCCTGGACTGGCTGGTTTGCAAATGGCAGCCAACAGCCTGTCAAGTAGCTATTTTGAGTTACCAAGCTGCAATTTTGGGGGGATAATTTTAGATGTGCTCTATGGAAAAAAAAAAACGAGAATAGACGGATTTACCACAAATAATCTGAAGTCACGTTCCTCAGAAAAATCTGTGAATATGAAAATCTATTTAAGAATCAACAAATAGGTGGGGGTCCACTATGAGGTGCTGAAGATGATTTAAGATGTCAGATCTGTGGTTGTTTTCTCTTTGTGTTGAAATAATAATGAAATGGTGTTCAACTGCAAAGTTGTGTAACACCCTCTGCTCTCTTCCAAACAAAAAATTTACATGAAACATGACCATATTATGATCGATCACAACAGAAAAGTTTTCTGAGGCTCATAGTTACTGTACAACAAATAAATTATTGATTTAACAATTTGCCACACAATAAATCAGAGCTTTTTTTTCCCATAAGTGTTAAGTTGAACAAGGCTGTTTAATCTGAATGGATCTTGTAGGAAAAACAGTTGTGATGTGGTACACATTGCAAAAAGTCAGTGAACTATGATCTGTCTTATAAAGTAATAAAGGAAACATCCTGTGACTCTATTTAGTTGGTTTATTTATAGATACCTCTGTCCCTAAGGTTGGAGGAGGATTGTAGATACTAAAGCCTAGTTTATACTTCTCCATCAACAAGTTTGCACAGACACACACTCATATTGACAGAGAGGTTTTCCTTTCAGACTTCTCTGTTGCCTAGAGAGTCCTGCAAAGCAAACCCCTCCAGGGGGCAGCTAGCTCCAAACCTACGTTTCCTGCAATTTCCCGCTGTGCATCTTTGTACTCCTTCAGTGAAGGGTTATATAAATCTTCATATCTTCGGACTTCTTCCACAAAATGTTTTTCGATCTGCTCCATGTCTGCTGCTGGATATCTTCAGCACTCTGTTTCGGAAATGGCTGTGCTGTTGACAAATTTAAAGAAAGTGCCCTGCTGACCAATCACAGGCTTGCGCTCTCCGTAGCTTTCAAGGAAGTGTATACTTCTCCATCAGCAGCGGTGCGCATACACATGGATCGATGGATGACGGCACTGTGTGTCTCTGCACTCCCTCTGACGGAGAGGTATAAAAAGAAAGAGCGAGTAGGGTAACTTTCTGCATTTGTTTTATTTTGCTACAAACATGTTTATTGTTTAGATGCTTAAAATTTCAAATAATCCCGAGAGGAGAGAGACACTGTTTCTGTCATTGATGGTTCTGGAAGAGAAATTGCAGTCAGCAAAGCTTCACAAAACCTGTGACTGTAAATCAGTAATAAAATCTCTGAATGATGCGTTTCTAATGTCAGATTATGTGCATAGCGAACTTGCGTGTCTTCACCACTGTTAAAAGAAATCCAGAATTTCCATGTTCTTAATTCTCGTGTTGTCTGAAGGCATTAGTTATCCACCAACTGCTTCAGTTTTAGCGTGTAACTTGCCCCCCTGTCACGGTGGCATGTTAAACGGGTTAGATGCACTTATAGGTGTTGACGTCTGTGAAGTACTTGCTGAAATGGCTCACTGCTGCAGGATGAATAGTGGTACAGTCATGCAATGCTTTTAGTGCCAGACTGCTTGTGCCTACAGAGTTGATAGTGTGAATGTGTCACTATTTCACAACAAGTTTGTCCAAATTAGATTTTTTTTTTTTTTTTTTTTACCTTTTTAGATGAATTATGACTGAAATCAGAAGATGTGTTGATGATGACTTCAACAATTAAACTGTAAAACTGAGCTTTTTAAAACCAGAAGCTTTTTCTGGAAACTCTTCGGTCTGAGTCAACAGTAAGTTGTAAATCAAAGTATTTAAAAAAGTGCAATGTTTGCAATTAAACACCTATTCAAGTCAATTTTGCTAAATTGCAGGGTTGATTATAGAGAGAAGAAAAGGTCTAACGGGATTTATGTGAAGAAATTGTGAGCTGACAAACGTCAAAAGCAACAGAGAGACGAGCACTGCCGGATGAGGGCGGACAACAGGATCTCCCAACAACTGATGCTCTGACCTTCATTGGGTAACAAATCTATAAGGTGAAAAACATTAGACATATAATGCTGTCAGTGCATTTTTACTGCAGTAAATTAATTGTTCGAGTAATAAATGTAAGCTGCACTGATTGCAGTACTTTAAGCTCTTAATGTCATCAGAGTTATTGGTATATCTTCCTCTTTGCACCAGCGTTTTATGAGCTACGCATTTAAACTCTAGACTCTTTCATAAATTGAGTCAGCTTTCAAATTTCTTCCAAATTTCACCTGTCAAAGTATTAGTGTTCAATACTAATACTCAGACCCTTACCTCTGAGATTTACAAAAGTCTGGAAATCTCAAATCCAGAATGTTTCATAAGAGGTTGTAAGCTCAAAGGAATTAAAAAAGAGCAACTTTGCTTTAATGACTTCAGCCTTCCTGTTATCTGCTGAAAGTCTTGGTCTTTACCTTGCAGCCTCAATTAACTGCACATTGTAGAAAATACGACTCTTTAAAATAACTGCTTACATCTCTGTGCTTTCTCTGATGTCAATTGCAACACCTAATTGATTTGAAAGAAGCAATTTTTTTCTTTTCACTTAGTAACTGCATCCACAACAAACAGTGCTGTTTCCAGCACATGAGTTATGGGGTAAAATTTGGTGTGTTCACTTACAAGGAATTTTATTTTATTTTTTCTGATCACCAGCTATATTTCCTTCAAGCTGCTATAACCAGGAATTCATCAGCAGATAAAAGAAGCTGAACCTTTTACAGCAATGGTGGTCTGTTTTAGCCATTTGAATAGTTGAATTATGTCTGTTATGAAAAACGTTGAATTTAGGAAATGTTGCCAGTTTTCTTTAAATCTCACAGGTAATTCTACAGGGGGTTCATAGAGACGAGTTATTTTAGTGACACAAACCCTGTCAGTTCTAATAAACACTCATACAGTAGTGTCCCTGTGTTACCAGTATTTAGGGACCAAAAACACCCATGAATCGCTGAAATCTGTAAAAATCTGAGACCCCCTCTAAAAACATTTTAATCTGCCTATTTGAATAGTTTAAACACTAAATATACATTATTGTGCTTTAATACGCACAGTGGAAACCGTCTTACCACTACCGCATACTCTACCATGCACATATACTTTCTTTTATTTGCTGTATTTTCCCCACTACCAACAAAGCAGAATACATCCATAAAAGAAAATATGAATGAAAAAAGAAAATAAAATTTGAATAAACCAACATCCCCACATATCCAGTTAAAATTTCTCATTGGATCCGTGTTTAGCTGCTTGGTAGGAACCTGTGGTTTAGTAAATGAAACCAAAGATTTTGAGGACAAAATTGACTAACCCTTAATCCACTGATGATTACAATAAAAACTGTTAAAGGAGTCATGACCTGTAATTTTCACTTTTCCACGAGAAAGAATGTATGTTATGATTGCCTAACGATCATACACTGGCCAGGAAGCCAATAGCGTTTGTTTGAAGCCTTTGTTTACCCTTGGGTTCGTCAACCAGCCCACGTGCACACGCACTCAAATACGCGATGTTAGATTTCTGGCCGACTTGACATCAAGTCGGCGCAGGATCTACCATATATGGACATCGCAGACCTATGCTGCAGGAAGCCCGCCCTGCTCCTCTCCCCCTCATATTCAGTCGAGCGCCGCCATTACTGAATTCCGTTTCAAAGTACGAAGTTGAGCTCTGTTTGGAAAAAGGGGCCATTCCAACAATTAGAGACTTGCCTGCAATTGAAACGGTAAGGCTGTGTTTTTAATGCTCTACTGTGTGTAACAAACAGCAGCTAACTGCTAATGCGGCTATTGTATGCTAGCAGAAGTAGTAGCTTCAAGGACAACACGGGTAATGGCTGCTACTTTGCAAACAACAAATGATCTAGAATGCCACCAATCAACACGCCCCTCATTTGCATTATTACAATGACCGTCCACGACAGCCAAAATATCGCATCAGATCTCACAAGACAATGCCTTCAGAAATAAGGGTCAGACGAGCTCTGTGTTTTAGGGCTGGGATTTATGACCTAAAAATAAAATCTCAGATTTTTTCACACCAAATCCGATTTCCGATTTTAATCGATTTCTTTTTTCTTTCTCGCTTTACTTTCTTAAACAGAAATAACAAATGACAGAATCTATTTTTTTGAAACTCTTATTTTAATATCTCCTTTGGGAGTCTACCTGAATTCAAAGTTGTGTGCAAAGTTGGTAGCACATACCTGGCGTCCAAACTTTTCAGTAGGTAAATAAAGTCAGGCTTTTCCACTGTATAAACAGGCACCATATTGACATCAAGTCGGCGCAATATAAATTGTGATGGCATCTGTGATCGCTTTCCACTGGACACCCATCTTATCATAAGGTACACAGTGTGAAAATGATTCCCCAATGGTGGCTTGTCTTTTGGCGGTGTTTTGTGAGCTACTGGTTGCTTGAGCATCTCGTAGAGTGCAGCACTTCTCCCACTCGAAGGAGTGTCTCTGTTTCAGGTTTTGAATCAAAGTCGTCGTACTTCCACCTTTGGCAGCAACAGCCTTCAAACAGATTTTGCAGCGTGCTGTTTGTTGCTCCAAGTCTGAAGTCTCAGAACTGAACCAGTTCCATATAATTGAAGAAACTGTCCCTGTTTTGGGAACAAGTTCCTCTTACGTAGTTGCCATTTAATCTCTACGCGTTGCGAGAGACAAACTGGCTGACCTTGGTCCAAACTACAGACGCCCAAGAGAGCAGGTGGGGGGGGGATAAATCTCGATTTTCCCAAAAATAAATCTTCTTAAATGACAAATTCAAATTAATCGATTTATCGCCCATCCCTACTGTATATTTTTTTCACTTTTTTTCAACTTTTCTTTTTTAGAAGGGCCTGAAAGACTATAATAGAGCGTGGGCATCCAAGGTAATACTAGGTTATGACTCCTTTGAACAAGTGAGTCCTGAAGATTTGAATAAAACTTGATGAACTGCCACTTTTACTCATGCCAAAACATTTCATTCTCATAAAACGGTAGCTTTAAAGCAGTAAGAATCACATAAATGCTCCTTGTGTGTGGAGGTTTCTTCTTTATAAATATGTGCCCATGCACTTCAATGTCTTTTGGTTTCGGCTTGTAAATCTATCAAGAATAAACTGTATAAATAAGTTTGAATCTGTAGCAGCTGCAGTTTCTGTAGCAGCTGCAGTTTCAAATCCAATGCATATAAATGATTCTAGAGTTTTTTATTTGAGCTTTGAGAATTAGATCGCTCATTAGCTCAGTCTCGTTTTTGTTTCTATCAACTCTGAGGATGTCTCCATTCTAACACTGCTCTTTTCATGTAAATATGCCAGATAACAAATATTTTGAGTCATCTCGTCTTTTGAGTCTGCTGCTGATTGACGACGTCCCTCTTTGCGTCACTTCTAACACGGCAAACCAAAGTGTTGCGAGTGTGTGAAAACACCAGAAAGTGTTGTAGTGTGAGGTAGGAGGATGGCAAGAGTGCCTTTCCTCCTCATGTGAAATAAGTTGGTGTTCTTCTGCAACATGTTGGAGGATTTTAATCTGCAAGCCAAGAACGATCCGTCTTTGAGTTTTTACCATCTTTTAATTCCTTTAGTCAGTTTTGATTGCTTGCTTTTGGTGATGTTGATGTGCATATATTCAGCTATTACTCTTCATTTCTCATCTGGGTCTTTAGTGTATAGCATCTTTCAAATAAGTGGTGCATTGCATGTAAAGAAACAGAATTGTACTAGTTTGCCTTACAGAATGTACCACTGGTGGGCCGTTAGGGCCGACAAAGCCTTCTCTGCTGGCCGAAACGTACTCAGAAAAGTAAATGTATTTTTTTTGTACATATTGTTAAATAAAAATATTCTCCCTGGTCTCTTCTCTCTATGCCATATTATATCCAGTTGGTTGCGCTGCTTCCAGAGTGATATGTTATGATGGAGTTTTTATCCAATCATATTTCAGCTAGCTTGTGTTGTCAGGTTCTATGAAATCTGCCTGAGGCCTTCAGAATCAAAATGTACCCATTTAGGAGCAAGGTCCCTGCTTCTGCGGGTTAGGATTGTATATTGGTGCTAAATGTTAAAATTAATAAATGGATCAGATTAGGTTTACAGTAAGTAAGTAAGTAAAATGTATTTATAGAGTGCCTTTCACAGATTTTAGTAGACAGACACGGCTTTTAGCATTAGCCTCCATTTCCATTGAAAAGGACTTGTCGACCTGAAGCACACAGATGAACTGTACAACAGAGTCATTGAGGTTTTCTTGAGAAAAGACAGCAGGATGGATTTTATTTTCAACTAAGCAGGCAATATGCAGGTTAGTGCAAGCATTTTATTTGCATTTTTAATATGTTTTTGTCATTTTAGCTTGAGGACATCAGCGATCAATCAATTGTGACAAAATAAATTGGCAAAAATGCTACAAAATAAAAAATAAATTCTGATCCACTGCAATTTATAATGTAAATAGCATGGTGCGTGCAGCTGCACCAACATGTTCAATTGTATCGGTGTTGTATTTTCTCCAAAGTAAAAGCAAATACTGTATTTGCTCTACTTTAAAAAAAATTTGAATTCTTGGTTTCGTTATCGCCTCATGGGTGTCTTACATGAAAGGGCGACAATGCGCATTTTGTTGGACAAACTTGTTTAAGCTCACACATACTTTGGTGGAGTTATTAAAACTTTGTTGGCTAATATTTTTAAATCAACCTTTATTATTGAGATTCAAAAGTAGGCATGATCTTAGGCTGCTTTCACAATGCAGGTTTTAATGCTCAAATCCGATTTTTGATCTAATCCGATTTGTTTGTTTTTTTTGGTTTGTTTTTGTGTGTGTGTGGTTGTTCAACTAAAATATGACTGGATACACGCTCCAGTGTAAACAGTTCATGGCCCCAAAGCAGCCCGCATGCGCAGAAGAAGGCAAAACGTCACACACAATGCGCTCTGTTTACCAAAGGAAAAATCCTGGTTACAAACGATGGCGTTTGTGCAGCAGCTTGGCAATTCCTGCACAGTAGGAAGCGACAAACTGACTTCACTACCCACGGGTGACCTGCTGGATAACAGTTCTTTTTCATATGGAAATGACAAACATTAAATCTATTAATATATCATTAAATATATGTGAATTAAATCTATTAATAATATTAATATCAAGATATTTTGTTTCTGCACAGCAACCTCCGCATCAAATAAATTTCAGCTGTGCAACATTCCAGAGAAATAAAGGGGAAATAAATAATTGTAATATAATTTACATTCAAGCAAGGGTTAATTACCATCACTGACAGTTTTTAAAGAAAAACATGTAGTAGAAAAAGCCGATGGTTTTTGATCATTTTGATTAGAATTCACACCCCTGACCACTGGATGCAGATGCGCGGACATTTTCAACTTTATGCAGGCAGTTCAGGGAATTGAAACATTTTAAAAGACATTCCTATGAGAGCACCTGTGCATCATCTCAGATCTGGACACCGGACCCAGTGCATCTCGCTATTCAGGGGCACAGCTGACAGCATGTTGAAGAGTAATGGAGGCTTTGGAGTGCGTTTCGGCGCTGGACAGTGATGGGCGCATCCACTGATGGAGAAAGAGCGTAAACTGTGGATCCAGTCTGCAGTGAGGCAGCAGTGCACAGATTAAGCCTTTATTACGCACAAGTAGGTGCACAATTCTCGTCCATGGACCAGGAGAAAGTTGTGACTGTGTTCAGGCAACATAAGGTGAAATCTTCATATTTATTTAATTAATTCACATATTCATCTGCTAGGTGAGTAATAGCATGATGGGTATTCTTTGTTCTGCTTGTTTGAATTGAATATTTAAAAAATGAATTCAAATTAAACATTATTTAATGGGAAATTTTTATTTAAAAATTTGACAGATAGATTATGAAAGGATTTTTTGAGTCCATACATCAGTCAAAATGACGGACAGCAAGTTGGAAAATAAGGTGATGTTCACACTGTAGGCAAAAGCTCATCAAATCTGAATTTTTTCTCCCTGTATGTGTGATTCGGTATGGATTCTCGAGCTGTGGTGTCGTATTGATGGTATTACAAAGTGTAATTATTTAGGTTGGACTAAGTAGAATATCACTGAAGGCCCAGGTAGGAAATGTACGACCACTGGGACGTACTAATAGGTGTTCTGAACTGTATGTAAACATTTACAACTACATATTTAGCTTCCAAATCAGTTAGTCTAACTACTTTATAATGGCCTTACCCTATTAATGACCTTTGATAGCAGCCACGCATTAACCAGTCATTGTCTGATGTTCGCCTGCTTTCAGTGGCAGAGGTCAACCTCAGAAATCAATACTTTGTTGTTGTTTTTTTTGACTGAGCTAGTCAATACCTCTACAAACAGCAGCTTCAAGTTATTTGTGGACCAAGTGGATCTTCTAGAGATGAGGAATTCAAGACTTTTCATAAGAGTGAAACTGGTTTACAAATGTTTTATTGCTTAGATGACAATTAAGCCCCTCTATTGTTGTGACTAAGTAATTAATCATTAGCCCTATTCTTCATCTTTTTGTTGTTGGATACTCATTTACCTTTTTTTCAATGTGAAAGTCCGACTGCTAGACTGGAGCCAGTGCTTAATCTTGAACCAGTCATTCACAGGCACGATCTTTCTGCCTTACCCAAAGCCACAAATCTGTACAAAAGATGTTTACAAAAGAATTTTATTTAAAATAAAAGGGCCATAGCAAATAACAAACTATAATCTTTTGCAAAACAGGGCTATTTTTTTCTGTGTTCAACCTAAAAGCTGCGCTTCAGTCTGTCCATGCAAATGGATTTATAATTTTATTTACCTAAAATGTCCTTATGTTTAGCCAATTTTTCTCTTTAAATAGTTTTGAGAACAATAGTTGGGTTGACTGCAAAATCACTCATACATCTTTAGAGTTTGTAAATGCATTATTTATTATATTCAGATAGTCAACTGGAGTAAATCTAAGTGCCTTGCAATGTTTTTGTCATTGTTCAGACATTTCTGTGATCGTTATTGTTTGAAATAAGAAAACCAGCCATAGATGTAGTTATAACAGTATGGAAAAGCAGCACAGAGTAAATTAAGAAAAGTTCCAGAGGATAAAAATAAATTCACTAATTGGTCATATAGAGATCTAGGGATGTGGCTCGGTTTAAAAAAATCTATCAAGTGGAAAATCAAGTCATTCAAACACTTTGTAAGTTTGGTGCTTAGTTAGCACCAGTAATAGGCGATAACCGTGCAAAATGTCCCAGTTAGGATGGTATATTCCTGTGTTTCTTCATGGAAACTCCCTGGATGTGAACAGAAGGGATCACTCCTGTTTCCACTACGGGAACCAGGGAGGTTTTCTGGGGCTATTACAAGCTCCTACAACAGACTTTTTCCAAGTTAAAAAATTAATTTGGCACAAACCTTTGGATGAAATGTTGGATGTTTTTTGTTTTTTTACATTACAGCTCATATTTACTGTTACCTTTAACTGTAATAGATTTAGAATCTGTCTGTTTACAAATATCTGTTATCTGTTTAGAACCTTGCCCGGTGGAACAGATTCATCAGAGGAGCTGCTACTGTACAGCTGCTGAATGTGTGTTTAATTCTCCTCTTCTACATGTCTCTCAGGTTCTGTTTATTATACATCTATGAACGTTACAAACTTCTATGACTTTGATTAACTAAATTTTAAAGGGTAATTGCTTTAAAATCATCACAAGTTTCGGACCTGATTGCAGTTTTCAGTTTTCATTTCTCACCCACTGTCACTTTAAAAACGAAAAAACACATAAATGTGTTAAAATGTGTTACAGCTACACCTTTCAACACATAAATGTGTTAAAATGTGTTACAGCTACACCTTTCCATGGAGTTTGTAGTGAACTAATATAGGCCTAAAAGTGTATTTTGTATGACAGAATCATCGTTATAATTTTATTTGTAAAAATTTGTGTTTTAATGCTTCTCTCTCACACTCAGTGCCTATGTAAGAGCAATGTAGTCACTGCTCGACATAATGGCCTTTTCAAACCGTGGAAATGCTCACAATAAAACAGCCAGGGTAAATGAGAGTTCTGGGAGGAAAGAAGTTCCTCGTTTTGTTGCCAAAAAGCACTTTGTCTCTTCCAGCTGTGGTTCAGAGGTGATGATCTGGCACGTTTCTCTGTTCTACTGAAGGCCAAAAGTTAGCTTTTCCTGGTCAGTAAAATTGTAATGAGGAAGGAGGAATGTGTGAAATATTGATTTTAAGATTGAGGGGCAGCAGCCCAGAAACACAGGGAGTGGATCATCTGAAGATCTGACACCACCTCAGTGTGTGGAAACCTGGCAAATATGATACACGTGTGACGTCCTTTTCGGATCAAAGCCTTTTAATTTGTCAGTATCCCATGTTTTTCTTCAGATTTCACCTGCCTTAATACTAAGAGTATTGTCTGTCCATGTCTTAGGCCTCATGAAACAACATACTGTCCAGTGTGTGCATAAAGTGGAAAGTGAAAAACAAAGTGTCAGGCCTTAGAAAAATCAAATTCATGGTTTTAAGAAAAAGGGGAAAAACAGCACAAACCTGACAGATGCATCATCTACTGTGTTTTATCCTGAAGCTCTGGGGAATCATCTTGCTGATACTGAAATACAATATTATGTAACATATTTCAAATTAGTAACAAAAATGTATAATAAATTGCCTCTTTGACAAGCTGTTGGTAAAAAAAAAAAAAAGCCTAAAATTACATTTGAAATTGGCTCTTATATTTAAAAACAAAACCGTTTCAGTCTTATTGGGCCTGAATAGGAAAAAGTTCAGTTGTTTGGTAAACTAACAAAATGTTTGAGGTATTGGAGTGAAAAAGTGAACAACTTTAAACAACCTCCAGACAACCTAAAGACACGCTGATCACAGCAACTTTAATATAAAAGAATAAAGGAAAGTCTGGCTCAAAATATACAGAAATGAGGGATAACTCTGAAGTTTTGCACAGTATTGTATGCATATATATGTTCTTAAGAAACAGGTGCTTTGCAAGGAAAGAATTTGTGTACATTTGTGTTTGATAGGACGTGGGAGTGAAACAAGGCCTTTGTATTAACATGCACTTTATCTCTAATTAACTCTCAGGAGGTTCCCGATTGACCCTCCTTCACCTGAGTGGATATGCCAGAGCTTTTACCCGGCTCACAGAGGCAGAGCAGGTCTTTTGATATAAATCCACCTTGAGGCTCCAACCTAACTACTGGGTAAAAAGACTTCATAATGCAGCCCGTGCTGACACCACTGAGCAGAGATTATTCCAAAAGAGGAGCATTGTTGGGAGCACATCAGTGTATTCTTAGCGTCTTACTGAATAATACCCACTCAGCTACCTGAGATTCGTTCCTTATCCTTCTCTGAGCAACAAAAAGAGATGTGCTTTGATGGCTTAAAATTAATTAGTAATTTACTGAGTCTATAACTTCATCATTAGACCCAATTTAAGCTGCATGCTAATATCTTGTGCCAACTTTGGGTGAAAATCAAGCAATATTTGTGTTAATTGGGGAGAAGTGAGCCGAATGAGAAATCCACTTAATCTGGAACTTTAGAATTTGCTTAATTAGTGAATTCTCTTCTTTCTGAAGTCTTTTAAATTATCCTAAATTGCAGAAGGTTTGGGATCCTTCTCAGTTACGGAACTGTTCTTGTGCCTGCAACACTGATTACTGGAATCTAAGTGAGAGCTTTGGGGAGCCACATGCGTGACTTGCTCAAAACGCTGCTCTCCTAAGGGGAGGTTAAGCAGAAGAGTCAGCACCTCCCGGAGGGCTGCAGACTTGCTCTCTGCCTCCATGTCATCCATCCTGGAGCCTAACCAAGTTATCATACCAACAAATCTCCCATCAGGGGCCTCATAGTTGACACTTTCAGAAAGACACCCACAGGGTGGCAACAAATTTCCAGCAGCAGGGCGTTGCTAAGAGAGGAGTCGGGGCACCTGTAAAGGTCTACCCTCCTGCCCACGGAGAGGGCGACCCCGCTGGGCACCACGCTGCTCTCTGGCCTCTTGGTCAGCCAAGGAGCATAGGAACTGGAAAGCGGGAACCCTGGTTAATGCTCCTCACAATAGCTTGAGGACACAATAGAAGTACTATATCACCAAGACTGTCAAAAAATCTAAAAGCAACCCACAAACAATTAGCTGAAAGGGCAGCAAGGTTTCATAGCCACAGGCCTCAGGTCTTAGACAAAATGTCCACCCACGTTCCGATGGCAGCTGGGGATTCTGGCTGGAGAACACATGCACAGACTCCCGTGGACTAGTGCCTGACCTTTAAGCGTGTCCCTTAAAAATGAACCACATGCAGGGCCATTCACAGGGTGGTTTATGACTTATAGGAGGTAGGAAATGTTGCCCAGTAGATTGTCTTTATGAGCATATAGAGTTAGGTAGTTTGTTCCTTTCATGGTTTACATTATTTGTTGTATGGGCCATTCAGCTGTTTCCACTGAGGCTCTATGGCGTCATGGTTTATTTTCTGTGATGACACAAAGCAGGTCTGTCATGCTGATAATTTTTAACTTTTCCCTACTGATGCTCTTTTGGTTTAGCTAAATGAGACTAGAGTGAGTCATCAGCAAATCCTGGGTATCATACTGTCCCTCTTGATTTGATTTTTGTGAGATCATCTTTAAAAAGGGATTTGTTTGCTTTGTCTCTGCA
Source organism: Valencia hispanica (assembly GCA_963556495.2). Taxonomy (NCBI): domain Eukaryota; kingdom Metazoa; phylum Chordata; class Actinopteri; order Cyprinodontiformes; family Valenciidae; genus Valencia; species Valencia hispanica. The sequence continues at coordinate 32,581,973 of OY747705.1, forward strand.
GCCCTAAAATCATGCAACATGAGAAAACAAATGCCATCTTTGATTTGGTAGAGGTCCATATGTTCACAATACTCTAACAAGAACAAAATGCCCTTCAGGGCAAACTAGGTTCGCGTTTGTTCCACAAGCAGAAAACCTCGGAGTCTTTCAACTTATGTCTGAAAAGTCCTGGCTTGATGGAATTACTTAAATATGTTGGCAAGCGATTAACAGTTTGCGACAAGATGACAGATTTTACTTTTGGCAATACTTGGTATAGAAACCACATTTCTAAAGATGTGATCTTGCCCATGTTGTGTCCATTAGCCAAACGATCCAAAAGAAAAATGCAAAAGAAAAATAAAAGATGACTCAATGGCATCTGATCCTTTTTACACTAAATGTATAAAGAAAATCTTTAAAATCCCGAAACTTCATGTCAAACATTTGTGGTTTGCAATAAGGAAAACATGAACATATTGTGCTTTTTGAGGATATAAACAAAAGCTGTGGCCAGATTTAGATGCAGCCTCTTAGCATTCTCTTCATCAAGCGTCTATAAATCATTTGTATGGCCAGCACTGTTCCCCATTGCTGACCCATTGGCCAAGAACCAAGCCTGTGTCCGGACAAGGCCCTGACCCGTGAACCTTGGTCGGAGCCCTTGGGCCAATAGGGCCAGGCCATTAGAGCCTCGACCCCGCCAGCCAAGGCTACCTGCTGCTCTTGCATAAAGCAATTGGACACAGCCATCAGAATGATGGAGCACACCGAATTATCCACGCTGACCACTCATATGGCAGATCCTGACTATTGCAGGAAACAGTATCTTTAGAAAACAGTTTTTTTTTCATATCAAGCCCAGAAGTCTTTTTTGTGCTTTTAATATACAGATTGTGCATTAAAGTTGGCTTAAAGCTGCAATGTATGGGATGCGGGATAAGGTAAACATCTACATTGGCCCATTAAAGAAAGGAGATGCTGGTTTTGCCCCAGCACTGTTTTGTACCTTTGTGGTTTTGGTTGTTTATTACCTGATGTTTTGGAGTACAAAATGTAACTCTCTACCACAACACATCGTGTTCTGAATGCATCTTACAAAGTGAGGGTATGAATGGGCAAATGGACAAATTGACCTGGACCTGCTCAAAAGAAGTCCCAAAATCAGAGCTCTTTTATTATTATAGGGTTCTTCTTTTTAATGTATTTACATTATCATGTCCTGCACCGTGAAGGCCCAAATCCAGACTCCTGATGAAATTTCCTCCCTCTGTCTCTTCCTTTGCTTTGTTAATGGCTTGAGCTTCACACTGCTTGCATAATTACAAACATTAGACCAATTCAACTAAGACTCTGCATGATGCCTGGACCACTGAGTGTCAGTCAAGAATAAAATGTGTACGAGTAATTCCCTGGCAAGCTCTGTGTAAACTATAGGCACACTGGTACATTCACACAGGTGCCCCCACCCTCCTGTCCAAACAAATACACCTGATGAACCCCCTCCAAGTTAACACAATTAACATCTTCCATACCCTGTGGAGTTAAACTCTCAGTTCACACAAATGCATCCAACTGACAGGCAGCTTAGGCAAATGCCTTGTTTGGGGAGCAAGCGGATGTGTTTGGGTCTACATAAAGGCAGAGTGAATTACATCTGGGAACGTTTGCATTACAGAACACCGTGAGAAAGACAAGCACCTGGATAAAGCGCACCTGAATTTACACAAGATGGCTTCTTGAGAGTGGGATTTACTACTTCCTACATCATAGGTTCATACACACCAGCTGGTGTGTTACAGGTTTCAGATGGAAATTTATTACAAATAAATGTTGGGACACTAGGTTTACTGATAAAAGCTATGAATAAAGTACTCCTTTTCAACTTTTTGTCACATTGAACCAAAAAATTCAATGAATATTATTACAATTTAATATAATAGACTAACACAAGGTACTGCAAAATAGTTAAATTAAAATGAAAACGATTCATGTTTTCTTGACAAAAATGCAAATGACTCTGTAAGCAGTTATAGGAATCACAACATGAGTACCCTCCATTGCATGAAAAACCGAGAGTCCATTATTTCAGTCATACAGACTGCATTACCTACTAATTTACTGCCCACTGATACTGCATTACTGCATGTCAAATAGCCTGAACTTGAACTTGAAGTCTAAAGATAACATGTACCAAGTATACAGTATCACAGTTTATTCTAACCCCATAAGATTTATGCAATTATTCCCCGAAATGTTTTAAAAAAAGCATACCCTAGTAAAAATTAATGCTGTTCTTAAAGGGGCTATATGCAATTTTCTGAAATTTAACCTCGCGACGGACACCTGTGGCCAAAAACGGAACTGCTCTTCTTTTCTGCTCGCTCTCGCAGCGCTCGCTCGTACGCCGGTAGCTCTCAATCTTCGATCTTTTTCGGGCACTTGTCAGGGGTTTAACTTTCTTAGCCTCATGTGGAGTTACTATTTGTGTCAGAGTTGTCCTTGGTCTCTTCTGTGTATTCGCACAATCCACTGAACTGCTTGCGAGTGCTGACTAGCGGTGGTGGCAGAGTAATCTGAAACATTTAACATGAACGCGCTTGACGTCACATCCGCAGACAGCGCGGGAAAATCTGATCCGACAGAAAATAGAAAAAATTGGATTCAGGCTTATAGGTGCACCCACTGTTAGCTGACAAGGTGTCAGTATGTTCAGCAGGAGATGTTTGAGTCATAAATGGTAAAATAAAAAGGCTATTGTTACGTTTATTTTGGTGGTGGGGGGGGAGTTGCACATAGCCCCTTTAAGCCATTTAGAGTAGAGGCGTGGTTGGGGTTTCTTTGGGGGTAAAAAAACACTCAAGTCTTCCCCACACCAGTCAGAATTTAAGTGCTGTTTTCACAAAGTAATATAATCTTAAAATACACTGGAAAGATTACATTTTATGTCAGTTTATTTTCTAAACATACATGCTTTAAAAGTGGTTTTAACATAAATCAAATCAAACTTTATTTATAAAGCGCTTTTCATACAAAATAGTATCTCAAAGTACTTTACAGATTAAAATAAAGTGGTGGACTAGAAAACACACCGGTTCTACCCTTTACCCACACCCTATTTGACAAAATAAACAAAACAATTAGTATTTTGCCCACATTTTCCTAACAAAAGGTCCAGGTGTGCCAGAAGATGGATCTTCTCCAGACTAAATGCATAAACACACCACCGTCAGAATCATAACCGTCTCTTCTCATTGTGAGAAATACACAAGGAAGGACATTTAAAAAGTTTTCAGAAGCAGATTATTTTGGACTGTGGACTTAAGAATTGTTGTCGACTAACTATTCTATTGGAGAACATTAATTGGACCATTATGGATGTAAAAAAAACTGTTCTATTCTGTCAATATATGAGGCCTTGAAATGTGAGTTGCACAATATTTTGCTTTTTGCGTAGTTTAGCAAACACATTTACTGTGTTATGATTGGATCCTTGATTGGCATATTTTTTTTAAGGTGTTGTGGCCACAGTGCTCTTTATTTGACAGTGGATAGTACATAGAAGGGGGAACACATGCGGCAAAGGCCCACTAGGATGGGACTCAAACCCGGCTCGACCGCGTCGAGGACTAAGGCCTACCATGCTACACAACGTCCCAATCGGCATACTGAATTGGAATCCCAAGAATCTTAGCTTACCAATGACGTAATATGTATATGTATATGTAATATGTATACGTACATAGAAAGGGTGATGCAAAAAAATGGCAGATTTAACGGAAGTATGTAACGTAATGCATACAGTTCATAAAAACGCTAGGAACAGTTTTTGCAACTTCTGTCACAAATCTCTCCCCCGAGTATGGTCAGAAAGTTGTAAAAATAATTGTCATTTTGTTGAGTTTATTTTTGTGCTTTATTCATGGTGTTCTTTTGTAAGTTGCTGATTTCTCAATGAATGGCTGAAATTTATTAAGGGAGCGACTTTCCTCTGCCACAAATATGTAGGGTTCAACAGATTTCACCTTGTTTTACCCCACTATGAAATTGGCCTTTGTATTATCTTACAAACCTTGTGGACTATCTTTGAAGCATTTTCAGTGTGGGCCAGTAGATCCCATTACTCATCTTTGGATGTGTCTAGCTCAGGCACCTGTCCTTAAAAAGGAGTTGTTTTCATGTCCTGCATTTCTTTTGCAAAGGGTCATAGTATCCAAGCCACAGAAAGAGAGACAGAGAGAGAGAGAAGAGGTGGGAGTGTATTTTCTCCTAATAGGCCAATCTGGACAAACTGATGCCGGCATCTGCCCGATTTGTTAGTGAAAGAGAATATCATGGAGGAGCAGAGTGCCAAAAGTTCTGCAGTACGAGACAGGGACAGAGATGGATGGTTGAGGGGTCAGAGACCTCTGCTGACCAAAAGGTCCAGCTTCTTATCTCCAACCATCACTGGCAAATCGATTGGTTGTGGGGCATCAGTCATCTGCTAAACCCAGGTCACCACTTTCTTCTCTATCCTTAGCCCACAGGCAAAGAGTTGTCAGGCTTCATGTTTGTGCCAGCATACGGAGATGGATGAATGTACAGAGTTAGGCTATCGGATGAGTCCAAAATGGTCATTTTGAACTGGAGCTGCAGTGTCACTTAAAACGTATAGAACATTTAGGTTGAGTCTAAGACTGAATAGTGTAAAAAAAACATTGATGCTTTCAGTTGTTTTTAGTCAAGGTGAAAGCATGAATTATGTACTTTTTATAGAATGCACAACTTGGTTGTTTTTATTTAACTTGCTAAAACTCTAGTTTAATAGGAACCATTAGTTTATCGAACTTTGTCAAATTTAAGAACTGAATATCTATTTTAATTAATGAGATAAGGAAACACTTCACTTTTTAAAAGAAATTAAAGTAATGAAAGGATGGTATACACCTCTTTTCTCATCCTTTAACCCATCAAGCCTTTACATTCTTTGACTTTTTATTTGCTTTTTCAACACGTAATTCAGTATACAAGCCAGCATAGTCTGTTTTGTGTTGCTTCCTGGATTTCTTTTGGGAGCATATTAGAATGTTCTTTTTATTACCAATCTGATGATATTTAAAAAAAGACAGTAAAATATGGCTAAGACAATTCCTCCTTGACTCCACAACAATATATCATTGCGGCAAAATCTCAGTTTTGATGCTACATTTATTTCATGATACACCAAACTTTTAATGTCTCTACTTTTTTACGTTTGATGGAGGAAGGGAGGAAAATACAAAAGGAAAATTGGAGAATGCCATCAATTTGGAACTGTATTTTATAACAAATACAATGTCCTAGAAAGAGTTTCTGATAGATTAAATGCTTAACTGACTTGCAGTCAGGAGAATGTCCCCCTGCACAGTGCTGATAGGAGAAAGGGTAGCCACAACTGTTATTATAGGTTTAAAGACGTGGTGCTCAAGAAACAAAAAAATGTTGGGGATTCCTGCCATAGTACATGTTTGTCCCATTAAAGGGGCTATATGCAATTTTCAGAAATTTAAACTCGCGACTGACACCTGTGACCAAAAAACGGAACTGCTCTTCCTTTCTGCTCGCTCTCACAGCACGCGCTCGTACGGCGGTCGCTCTTAGTCTTCGATCTTTTTCGGGCACTTGTCAGGGGTTCAACTTCTTTAGTTTTATGTGGAGCTACTGCTGGTGTCAGAGTTGTCCTTGGTGTCTTCTGTGTATTCGCACAATCCATTGAACTGCTTGCGAGTGCTGACTAGAGGTGGTGGCAGAGTGATCTGAAACATTTAACATGAACGCGCTTGACGTCACATCTGCAGACAGCGCGGGAAAATCTGACCTGACAGAAAATAGAAAAAATTGGATACAGGCTTATAGGTGCACCCACTGTGAGCTGACAAAGTGTCAGTATGCTCATCAGGAAATGTTTGAGTCAAAGGGTCAAATAAAAAGGCTATTGTTACGTTTATTTGGGGGGAAAAGTTGCATATGGCCCCTTTAATTAATTAATTATTCGTGGATTATTGGATAGAGCACTTTAAAATATGGGGTAGCAGCAGTCCTTCAGCAAAATGTACATTTTCATTATGTAAAATTTGGCCAAATGTCTTAAAAACAAGTTAAATGTCTATCTTGGATCTTTGATTGTTCCTAACTGTTCAGGATCTTCACTGAGAACTATATACTTTGAAGGGTGTCTATAGTCGCATTCGGATATACCAGTTCTAGGAACGCAGTTCTGAGAACTACCCGCCTCGGGTTTAGTTATCGGAACCACCCTTCCCCATGTTGACCATCCCATTTTGCATTCGCACATGAGTGGGGACTTTGATAGAGATTTTTTGCAGGCTCTGTCCATTTTTTCTGTTGTTGTTGTTGCAATCTCGTAAACACTGCTGTGGGACTTTTTAAAAATGGCGGGGCCAGGAGAAGTGCATATCAGGAAAGGGGCCTAGTTGTCAGTTCTACCAATCACCAAACACCTACGTATTTGAGTTCCTATGGGACTCAGAAAAGAACCTGCCTCGGAATAGGAGCTAAAATGGTTATAGGAACTGAGGGCCATAGTCCCTAGTTCCTATATGTCCGAATGTGCCAAAAAACGGCCTGGTTCTCGAAAAGGTTATAGGAACTCCACAAGGTTCCTGCAGTGCAAAGGTGACTTTTGTCCTCTAGGGACACCTCAGTAGGTAAGATACTCCAAGGAACAGTATCCAATTGTGAGAAAAACCAGAAGAAAGATATTTATTAATGTAACATAAAAAAGTCAAACTGGTCGTCAGCACTGTTGTCAAACCAAGCCAGAACACATATACTGTAGACTAGAGCAGAGGTTGCCACCTCCAATCCTCAGGAGAGACTGTCCTGCAACTTTTAAATACATCCCTGTTCTCCATCCATCCATCCATTTTCTTCCGCTTATCCGGGGTCGGGTCGCGGGGGCAGCAGCCTAAGCAAAGAGACCCAGACTTCCCTCTCCCCAGCCACTTGTTCCAGCTCCTCGGGAGGAACCCCAAGGCGCTCCCAGGCCAGCCGAGAAACATAGTCCCTCCAGCCTGTCCTGGGCCTTCCCCTGGGCCTCCTCCCGGTGGGACGTGCCTGAAACACCTCACCAGGGAGGCGTCCAGGAGGCATCCTGACCAGATGCCCGAGCCACCTCAACTGACTCCTCTCGATGTGGAGAAGCAGCGGCTCTACTCTGAGCCCCCTCCGGATGACTGAGCTTCTCACCCTATCTCTAAGGGAGAGCCCAGACACTTAGCGGAGGAAACTCATTTCAGCCGCTTGTATCCGTGATCTCGTTCTTTCGGTCACCACCCAGAGTTCGTGACCATAGATGAGGGTAGGAACGTAGATCGACCGGTAAATCGAGAGCTTCGCCTTTTGGCTCAGCTCTCTCTTCACCACGACAGACCGGTAGAGCGCCCGCATAACTGCAGATGCCCCACCAATCCGTCTATCGATCTCCCGCTCCATTTTTCCCTCATTCGTGAACAAGACCCCCAGATACTTAAACTCCTCCACTTGGGGAAGGACCCCATCCCTGACCCGGAGGAGGCACCCCACCCTTTTCCGGCTCAAGACCATGGCCTCGGATTTGGAGGTGCTGATTCTCATCCCAGCCGCTTCACACTCGGCTGCGAACAGCTCCAGCGAAAGCTGTAGATCACATCCCTGTTCTAACACAACTAAATGAAATAGCTGAATTACATCCTTGGCATGTCTCCACATTCTTGCAGAGGCCTGCTAATGAGCGATTTATTTAATTTAGGTATGTTGAGCCAGAGATGCTTTTAAAGGTTGAAGGACAGTGGCTCTTGAGGATTGGAATTGTACCAGTTCCAGTGTAATACTGCATCATGTTTAGGCTTGAAACTCATGTTTTAAAGGTTGAGTTCTTTAGAGCAACACAATACATTTCTCACTGTAGCCTATGTTACCACTGTAATCACCTTTCTTGACAGCTACAGATATTTTGTACGAACAGGAGTTTATGCACAACAAATCTGAGTAAACACATAAAACCACTGTCCTTAACAAACATTTCATTCGTGCTGATGCTTTAACAAGGAGCAGTGCAGTTTGTATGTGAACAAAATGTGCAAAAGAAAACGTACTCCTTTGCTAAACATTCAGCTGAGTGCAGTTTGCAGAGTAGCTTCTTGACACAGGCAGGAACTGTGCCAAGATATTCTCTATTCTCTTGATAACATATTTGCAAATTTTGAAACACACTTAAATTGTTAGGGAAACCTTCAGATTCATTAGATCAACAAAATGTTAACAGCCTTTAAGGGCTTCTGTTTTGCTAGTCATCCACAAAAAACCAGGCTGTAGTAAAAAAAATAGGATGTGCACATGGCAACCACACCAATCACCGTAGGTGTGGCTTATATTAAATTGCTGAAGATGAATGAACAGGAAATAGGGAGTTGAGTCAAGTCAGGGACTTAATACCAACCCTTAACTTGAGGGTTTGGATCTGATAATATAGACAGATTTAAATGGACGACCTTAGAGGATCGTTATCATCAGATCTGATATAATGATGGTGTGAAAGTTGAAGGACTGAAGCCAATTCTGTGTACATATCCCCAGACTGGTACTTGGTTTGTTCCCAAAATGCCCTATCAGGCTGGCTCGGTGTAGTGGAGACGCGCTCATACCGTGAAGGTTCAGTAAAATGACCCTTTAGTTCCAATAGTGGAAACATGCCTAAAGACTACACATTTTTAGATTTTTTTTTTGTTGTTGTTGGGAGAGAGATAATTTACCTTTTTGTAAACACAAATGAATGTAGAACTAGAATAAGACTGAAGACTTGATGTTCTTCAGTGTTTTAGTTTGTATGATGTCTCCAGTCGAACAGGGGAAGATCTACTCACAGACAGAAATCACAGTGCTCTGCAGGGTAGCCATAGGGCACAAGACGAGGGGAGCCAAGAGGATGTCTGCACTCCAGGGTTCTAATTCGGTTCCAAGGGCTCTGCTTAGGAAAAGTTCCACAGTTCTCCTGGTTAAGGCAGGTGGTTAACTCCACCAAAAAATTAGCTATACCCTCATGGCTTGGCCACTTTTGACACCAAGTTAAGCTCATACAAGCTTTAACTATCAGCTCAGAGGGAGAAGTCAGTGGGGTACCTTTTTTTTCAGCTTGGTTACCTTTATTGTTTCCTCTTTTTCTTTTGGGCTGTAATAACATTAAAGTCTAACTTAGACTGATGAATCTTTTCAGATAATGTCAACAATTACATAATACTAAGTGACTGCATGTGCTGACAAAATGCCATAAGTAGTACACCCAATGAGTTGAGTCAGTAGCAGGGTATTTCTGGCTGTGCTTCAAAGTGTAATAATTCTCTGCTAGTTGCTTTGTTTCTATGTAACCCCAGGTCAGTCTTTCTCATTAACAGTCTCTTCTTCTCTCAGTTCTTTGGCCTATGAACATCTGCTTTTTTAGTAGAGTTTTCAATGCCTCACACTTTAATCTTGGTTTTGGAATCAGCCCTCTTCTTATCTAGGTGCTTTGAGCTGTTGCATGTGAGTGAAATTAATCGTGTGTTAAGGAGAGTGGAATTAATGGCTTGGACTGAAACCTGTGGCCTCGGCCGGCTTAGCAGCTCGCAGATCCCCCTGATCCTGCTTGTTACAGGGGCTTGGTCGTTGTAGATTGTGAGATGATTGTGTGGTTTCAGCCTCTTGTCTCTTTCTCTTTTGTCTTTTGGGGTAGTTCAGGGGTCTCTTCTTTTGTCTGCCTCCATGTTCCATTCAGGTGGTATCACAGCTGGCCCTGTTAATTTACTCAGGACATCATGTGACCCTACCCCCCAGGAAGATACTGTAAATGCTCACACACACTCTTTTTCTTTCTCTTTTGAACACACACACACACACACACGCAGACACACATACACACTAGCGCACATTCTTAGACAGCAACGCATTGCACCAAAAGTTAATCTTCTCACTTCTATGTGATTTTATGGAGAACTACACCAAAGCTTTACCAGATGAGCACTGATAATTTTGGAATGAATGGACATTTTAAAATGTGTGTAAAGATGTATACCCTAATTGGTACACACACAACGTGGTGATACTGATTTTAACCAATTTCACTTCACAGCATTCATATTTTTTCCTAGCATCCCTCTTGTGAGCAGTCATCAAAGCTATCAAAGCATTAGTTATAGATAGTGGTTGCTGTAAAGTATAAGGCTTTACTACTTCCACAATAGTTGATAAAAGTGGACACCTCAAATGCATAAAAAAGTGAAACCTTTGTGTAATTCCTGCTATCTACAAAAAGTATTGGTATTTCTCATTCATACCAAAGAGTGTTTTGCTTCAACAATTTAGAATTTAGGTATGGTGTGTTTAGTGATTAGAAAAAGATCAGACTTTTCCTCATCCCACTCACCAGTTACTTCCTCAGTGCATCTCTATGTAAGCAGGACTGCCGGTCTATGAAAGTGGTTATAAGCAAGCAAAACTTTTCTGAAGGTCTAAGTTGCCCTTTGGTACCTAATCATTTTCAGAGGAATGCTATTTTTTGTCTTCATCCTTAAGACAAAAACCTGAAGGGATGAACTGGCATTGTGTCTATAGCAAATCTAATCTTTATCTTACTATACAATATGTCATGATTGGTTGGCATCAAAATGATGTACTTGTTTGTTTGTTGGTGTTTTTTTCTTGTTCTTGCTGCTCTTATTGTATTTGTTTTTGACATGTTTTTGTTTACATTAGGTGTTTGACACCCACCTGCCAATGAGAGTAGAGATTGAAATTAGCTATCTGGCTATAACCTGAAATATTTACATGCTAATATTTGTTCCTGAGAGTCCAGTTTTTTGAAGAACTAGGGTCCTGGATACCTAAATATTTAAATCAGTGTATTGAAACCTAATGATGAAAGAACCTTCTAATAGGAAGTGAAGTGTTACAAAATTAGAAACTTGCTTAACACAGCACTGTACTCTTTGTTTAGTAAGAGCCTTATTCCAGTTGACATAAAAAAGCCGAATGTGAGGCAGGCTTGCAAATGCATCAGGTTGTCCCTGGGAATCCCCAGATATGTGTTGTCTAGCCATCTGTCCACTCTAAAGATGCTGACTCATTAAGCTTCACAAATGCAACCACTATACAGTTAGACAATTACCCTCAACAGCTTTTTAATGGTTTTATGGTGTCCAGAATGATGGTCTGCTAAATAAAACTACAGGATTCCCACAAAAACCTGACATGGCTGTAAATATGTGTTAACCAGAAAATGGGCCTTGCATGGGATCATTTAGGAGAGACAAAGAGCTGCCAACCGACAAAGAAGCAACATGTAGAAAGAAAGAGGGGATTCTACTTAGCTAATGAGTTGCTTCATAGAAATGTAAAAACAGTGGGTCTTTAGGCAGAGCAGTTGTCCTGCTGGTTGGGCCTCATTGCCCACTGTCCATTGGAGACATGCTCATTCACCCAGAGCCAACAGTTATGTCAAAGAGGGATTTTATTGAGGCACTGCGTAAAAGGGAGGCAAAGTCATTACTAGAAACCACAAAGTTGAAGGAGGCTCTGTGAAGTGGTCATTTTCAGGACATCTTGAAGATAAGTACCCTCCCCCCAGCCGAAAAATAAAAATAAAGGGTTCAAACTCTGTGATGAAGGGCCTTCACGTTTTTCTGAGGGTCCTTCAGTCCCGAGGGCCAAGAGTGCCTAATCTACGTCATGAGAAGTGGTCAACTATAAAGAACAGAAAGTTAGATACTTTTGTCAAATGAACATAATATGAAGACACTTAAGTCAGTCAACACACAAACCACACACGCGCGGACACACACATTATATATATATATATATATATAAATAAATAAATAATGGAAAACTGGAAAAATACAATTTTCAGTGTAAATAAAGGACAAAACCGAAAGCTGTTGCTCTTTTCTTTCCAAGGAAATACACCAGTGAAATGTGGAACTTTTGTTTTGAACTCCACTATCACATTTACACGTGGCCTTTTTATCTTATTAATCTTTTAGCCAGTTGCTAAGGCAAACCAAGTTGTTTACGTTTTCTGAATGTAAAGCTGACTGTTTAATATTAATTTTGGACAACCCTGAGCATCCTTTTCATGGGACTATCCTACAAAACCAGAGTGTCTTCAGTCAGAGGCTTCTTTAGTTTCGATCCAAAACAGACTGCCAGAGGAAATCCTTCCTGCCCACAACCATCAGGATCTACAACAACTCCTTCAGGGATAAAATAGTATGAGCTACAATAACACTTAATTTCTCGGATCAATAAAGTATTTTTGTATTGAATTTTTCTGAATAATAGAGGGATTATTTGTTCTGTGTCAAACGTATGCCAACAGTTTGACACAGAACCTTTACATTACTCCCTGGTTCCCACAGTTATTTGCAGTTATCTTGCAGCTGCAGTGTTGGTTAACGTTGTTAGCTTCTTTGTTAGCCATGGAGGCTTACCTGATGTCAAGTTCTCACTGCAGATTGTTTCATTTTTATTCATCTGCTCGTTCCAGTTTCTTCTTCTGATCACTTGCAACCAAAGACGCTTTTTTTTTTTTTGCCTTGAAAGGGGTGAGTCGATGCAATTCACGTTTGTTGTTTTTATCAAAGCGACCAACACCACAACACATAATTTGTGTAAGTATATATTGGTGCCTGCATGAGTGCAAGTGGTAAAAAGATGACTTATTGGAAGTAATTAATAAAGAATGCAACTTGTTTTGAATCCACCAATGTAAAAAAAAAAAACAGGATGACCATAAAAAACACAACAAAAGTGTCTTAACAAGCAGATACCTAAGATTACAAATTCTGCCTCTAATATGGCACACAAAACATTGTTAAAATCTTGCTGCTCCTTTTTAAATTTCAGAGTTTGGACCAATCCCTTTCTTTATCACATCTAAATGACTGAATTATGGTGAATGTCAGGTTTTTGTGTTGGGAAAGATGGCTGCTTGGAGATTATACCACCGATTGAAATGTAAAAGAGCTATTGTAATTACCCACAACCTCAGTGCGAACCTTGCCTGAAAGAATGCATCTAGTTTCAAAGGCTGAGCGGGAGGCACATCCCTAAGAGGCAAAGCTAGATAAAAAAGAAGGGGTCGTTAAAGGTAAAGGAAGGGAAAAAGATATCTCTTTGTCTTTCATTGCAATGATGCAGACAACAGAAGACCTTCTTCAGCAAAACATCATATTGGAATTTTATTCTAATGGAGAATTAAGTATTTTAGGCTAAAAATGTATGTTTGGTGGACATCAAAGTGGGGAGAAACACATTTCTTGGTAAATAGACAAACAACAAAGTGATGCAGACGGAAAACATTAATGGGAAATGCATGAATATTGTAAGGAAGACTAATCAGAAAATATCAGAATCCTTTTGGCATTGTAGATGCGGTTTTCCTTTGTCTAGCTGTGTGTGAAATACTTCATGCCATTTCATAGAGCTGTGAAAGCTCTGGTCAGCCTCAAACAGAGGTGGTTTTAACAGTTATTTGGATGCTAATCTGGCCAATCTGGCACAAAGAACAGATATATGGGATCAGAACAACTGCTACCCTTTAAAAGAGGACTGTGTTTCTTCTTTATTTCACCAGGGAGGTCTTTTGACTGTTGAAAGTAACAAAGCGGACTGTGTATTAGAGAGGTGGGGTCTTAGGCACAATACAGTACGCTAAGGATGTCTAATCTCAGCCACCCCAATTCTTCCAGATGGATAGGTTCTGCCCCTGTTTTCATGTTTGCTGCTGTCCTCCTAATTCCAGCCTTTAATCACTCTGCGCTTCAGCATCCTGACCTCAGCTTGGCCTCGGCCCACTTGAGAACGACCTCGATCCCTCTTCAAATCTGTTACACCGGGCTTCCCCAGCATGAAGGGCAGATGCGAGGCATGAGCCAATCTGCCAACTCCATCCTCTCTGTCAACATGCTTCTCTCTCTGCCACTCTGTCACTTTAACAATAAGAGCCAATGCTCCTTTATCTGAGATGGGTTTGGTCGGAGAGTATATGCAAACTTCAGACAGAGCTCAATGGATGTCAGGGGGGTCGTTCGATGTTTGATCGGCTGATGCTGTTTGAGAAGAGCCTTGCTGTTTGGGCCTGGAGTTATGCCGTCACAAGTATTCTTTGAATTGCTGTTTGCATGGATTTGCATGACCTGCCTGAGGATGAGATTTAATGAAGCTTTATGTGTATTTACACTGGGAGTCAATTGTCTTAACTTGTTGACCAAAAGATGAAAAACAGCAAGCTGCTTAGAGTAAGAGAAAGTAGTGCTTTATTATCCAAATTTTTACTGTAGGTAAAAAAAATAAAAAAAAGTATTGTATGTTTATAGCAAGTCATAGGTGGGGCTAAAACAGGCAAATACAAATAACTATATATTAAATAAATAAATAAAAAAGCCTGTGTTTTAATGTTAATATACATTTTGATTCAGCTGAGTTTTCAATCCAGAATACACAAATCAAATGAAACAAAATAGGCAATCATTCTTTTTTTTAAGTATCTCAATTTACTTAGGCTAAATTGATTTAAATATTACTCATTCCCAACAAAAAACTTTAAAATACAATGAATCAAATTATATAGATTCAGGTCTGATTCAATTGAAATCCATCCAATTCTTTCCAATCAAGTCAAACACACAGCATAATTAATTTCATTATAATACAGTACAGTGAAAAGCAGTTGATCACAATGTCAATTGATGAAAAGGTAACAATATAAGGAAGCACAGCCTATTGCATTGATTGATTGACTTTGACATCCCTCACTATGGGCAAACATGTAGTGACAGTAGAAAGAAAATACTCCCTTTTAAAAGGAAACAAACCTCCAGGGGGACCGAGATTAGCTTTAATTGCCCACTAACACAACTGGGTGAAGAATTTTTAAAAGACAGCCTCAATATGCTACGCCAATTTGAGGCTAACTTTGGAAAGCTATGTGAATGTTGTGGCATCACAACACCTAAAATGAGTACAGCTTTATAATTTGTTACTGAAGATATGTCTGACTCAATACATGGCTGTAGTGATCAAGAAACAGATTTTAGTCCTGTTGCTGATGTTTTCATGAGAGACAGTTTGCTTATGTGCATGCGC
Organism: Valencia hispanica; assembly: GCA_963556495.2. NCBI lineage: Eukaryota > Metazoa > Chordata > Actinopteri > Cyprinodontiformes > Valenciidae > Valencia > Valencia hispanica. Next base: position 32,597,087 of record OY747705.1, read on the forward strand.
ACACTGTGTTTTGATATGACTGATAATTTGAGTTGTAACATATTTCAGTTATTTCAGGCCATTCTAGGTAATTTTGAGCTTTCTAAGATCACAGAAAAGGTTGTTCTGCTTCATAAATTTTGTGCTTTGCTGTAAATGCTATTATATTTAGTGACTAGGTGCTTTGGCTGCATACGGGAACAACTGTCTAAGCCCAGATCAGGCCACACACTTATTTAACTGTTATTCTTATTTTTTAATGTTGTTCAGGTGTTGCTTAAAAAAAGTCTAAAAATGCATGAAAATCGTGAGCGTTTTGTTCTATTTGAAACAAATATGCTGGTCCGTAATAAGTTTCTTATCAACCAAATGTTCAGAGATAGCCCTGCCTTGAAAGACAATTGAAAAAGGAAAACTATTGTAATTTTTCTTTATCGTGTGTGTAAGGGACATCTAGATGCTATTCACCTGTGAACCATCTATCTAAACATTTTGAATGAATTTATTTAAAATAACCAATCAGCCCCCAATATACATTAATATTTCTGTTCCTTACCTTCTCTTACTTCACTCAGTAGTTGCATCACAAGTATGACTGTACTAAAGGCTACTTTGTTAACGATTACTGTTGGGGAACATTAGCATTCTTATTTGTACAGCTGTAAATATATCCTCTTTTCATTTAAATTATTCCAATGTATTTAAATGCATGACAGAAAATATAAATTAGAT